>JAQMYM010000035.1:24275152-24296407 GCA_030014255.1 Parauchenoglanis ngamensis
CGGAAGGTCGTGAGTTCAAATCCCAGCACCACCAAGCTGCCACCGCTGGGCCCTTGAGCAAGGCCCTTAACCTTCACTGCTCTCTTGTATAAAATAAGATGTATGTAAGTCGCTCTGGATAAGGGCGTCTGCCAAAATGACATAAATGTAAAATGCAATAGCACGATGCTACCGCCACTGTACTTCACTGGAAGGTGTTCTTAGGATGATGAACAGTGTAAATTCCACCAGAAGTCCAAAAAGGTCAATCCCTAATTTAGGGGTTTTATAGCAACGGGGTGAATACTTATGCAATCAAAACTTTTGTTTTGTAAATAATTTTGATTAAACTATGTTGATTTTCCGATACTTCAATATTATGGGGTATATTCTTGAGATCAAATCCCAAATAAGTCTATTTTGGTTTCAGTTCAGTTGTGTTTTTAACGTTTATTGGCGGATTGGCGGAGCTAAGAGTTCCATTGTACTGAGTAGTATTTGCCTTTTCCTTAAGTAGCTTAATTACAATCAGAACAGAAATCATGTCAGGCAGCACGATAGAGTCATTACTGAATTATAGCATCCTTTTACAGACCAGTAAATTGGTGCATAAATGTTTGCATCTTTTGATCTTCATAGCTCCCAAACTGAACAGGAAAGGCCTTGTGAAACACGACCATTATTCCTTTCAGGAAATAGTGCAAAAAAAAAAAAAAAAGATCCAAATGATTGCGTGCCTGTTTAGTCTAATTGGATGGATGGAAAATGTGCATCACCATAGCCAGGGGCATCTGTGGAAGGTATGGAAGGTTGTATGGAAAAAGTAATGTCTTTTTGCGTGCTATTGTGCAGTAATAAGTGAGCCTGGGCTAGTGCTTGGATCATTTTCCGGCCACTGTTAAGTGCCACACCTTTTAAGGAATCAAGTTTATGTGAAGTCGTGCTGCACTGGTGCGTCACGCATGGGCCTGTTGTGCTGAACAGCTTGAGATTTTTATCATGGATGTGTCAGTGTTCATAACCTAAGAACCCCTTCACCCTCATACACGGGCATACACGTACCTTAGATCTCCGTGCCATGGACAGGTGGGGCAATTACAAAACTGGATCTACAGTGAGGGGAAATAAGAATTCGGACACATTTGTTTTGTTGTTTAATATACTCCCAGCGCATATATCCACTTCAGATTCACACACATAATGTCTTTTTACGTTGTACTAATAAATATGAACAAAAAAATGTGTATTCATAAGAATAAACAAAGAAATGTTTGTAAAAGAAAATTGCCAGGGGGAAAAAAAAAAAAAAAGGATTTGGATTCCACAATTTACCAACATTAGTACTTGGTACAAAGCTGATGTTGGCAATGACAGCTTTGAGATATTTAAACTAAGAACTAATTAGATGTTTGCGGCATTGTTGTTTAATTTTTTTTAAAATCATCTTCAATTCCCCAAGGTTATGAGGATCCTGCTGATAAACTTGCAATTTCAAAACCCTCCATAAATCTCCAATGGGATTCGAGTCAGAAGATTGGCTAGGCTCTGCAAGGTCTTCTTGAGTTGCATGTTTGGGGTCATTGTCTTGGTGAAATATCCATCCAAGTTTCAGATTAAATTCTCCTGATGTTTTATGCCCCAGAAACGGCTCCATATCATGATGCGCCCAACACCGTGCTTCACTGTAGGTATAATGTTCTTGGGATCATACATGCAACCTTCTTTCTCCAGACATATGCAATTTTTTTTTTTGTCTTACTATAATATATCCTTCCTAAAGTTTTGATTTCTCTCAGTTATTTCCGATGAACATCTTTGTGCTTCTTTTTTACGAAACTCTGGACTTTTACGAAAGCTTTAGAAACAGAGATGATTGTTGAATGCTTATTGGTCCTGCTGCTTTCAGCTCATCCTGCAACTCTTTTCGAGTGAATGCTGGCTTCCCTCTTATCTTCCTTATCGTTAGTCAGAGCGCTCGTTGTGAAATCTTCTGTTGTGCTCCTGGCTGGGGACAATTAGTTTTAGTTCCATGAACTTTCTGTCTGCCTAATTTCATTGTAGTCCAGCCTTCTACTCCAGCATGGGATTACCAAATGCTTATTGTGTAGTTAATGTGCATTCGATCCATAGTATGGAGTCTAGGCTTTTTTTATCCCACAGTTGCATTATATCCCACAAGTGTTTCCATCCTCTCTCTTTTGAGAGCTCGTAATTTCTTCTAAAAGAAAAAGGTAGGCTTAAATAATGAAAACTTCAAAAGGTAAGGATAAAAACTTTACCGTTTTTAAGTGATACTACCTTCTGATTCAGATGTTCCTCAATATTCCAGTGTAAAAGCATTTCCACAGACATTTTTTATAAACAAAATCCAAATATTTAGGAAAAAGTTATGAAATGCCAGGAAAAACTCTGCCTTTGATCTTTATCCGTCTCGAGCTCTCCGCTGCCTTCGATGCTGTGAATCACCAGATTATACCATGTATCCTCCACTCATACTCAACCCTTCATTCATTTTATGCGTATGTGCACAATTTCAGCAATAGCAACAGATGACAGCACGACAGTGCATCATTTAAAATGAGATTTTCTACGCAAATTGGGTATGACACGGTAAAGAAATGACAAATCCACACTTTTAGCTCGAATGATTCCTCAAACCAATCATATACTAGGTGTCTGTTTCATCAGCTCTCCACTCACATCACTTCCTACCTGCAATTAGGTCCCGTTTACTGTGATTTCATCTTATTTTGTCATATGCGACTGTTGTTGGTGCTTCTGGTGAATTTATGTAGCTAGTATAGATAGCTTGCTTTGCTAATTTGGGAACAAAGTTAGTACAAATCCAACCATGTAACATGTCAATCAGAAACATTTTCTCACTGATTAGTGTGTATTAAATGTGTGTTTAACTAATTAGCTTTAGGTTTGGAAGTCCTGCTATCCTTCTTGGAGATGTTCGTGTTTATGACCATCCAGCTTCATCACTGGAGTACCCCAGGGGTCCACTCTTGATCTTTTTTTGTATTAAAGCTCATAAGGGAGCTCATAATGAATCATGGCTGCTATTTTCACAGTTTCACTGTTGACACAGCATTACTTCTCTATTCATCCATCCATCTCACGTTTATCTCAGAAGATATCAAATTGCCCTCCTGAGTAAAGACTCAGCATATAAATGGAGTCTCAACCACTAAGCGCCGCTGACGCCCTTGCTGTCCATTTGGCACACACAGATAAGAGTCTTGACGTGATGTAGATGATGGACTCATCACACGAACCACTGAATCTCACGGATTTATTCTACAGCATCGGAAGAATACAACATTCCTGACTTTCATATAAACTCCAGTTATTTCCTGAACTGACTACTGCAGCTTTCCACAACAGAGCTCTCAAAATGAAATTATTTCTGGTTAATTACAATTGACGTAATGTTGCCTGCATTGTAGTTTTATCGATTGGTGTCATTTTTGGACTTTATATAAGCTTCTGTTGTGTAGTTTTATAAAGTATGTGGTGATTTGGCATCTACATATAGATTAGGATAGTTTTTACTCCACTGTTTCTTAATGTGATGTCCAGTCTGAAAGCGAACGCCACAGAATGATAAAGACTGTACAGTGGGAAAGGCAGATCTGGGTGCTTTTACAGGCTTTGGTTTTCTCTTTAGCCCCCAGTTGCTCACAGGTAGCAGATGTTTTTTTATCTTGGCAGTTTCTGCAGTTTTCTACACCGTGATTTATATCGTGTCCCAGGAGGCCACTTAGACCCACAAGAGGAAATTAAATCTGGGTTCCTTATGTTGATTGGGAATATTTAATAACTCATAACTGCTGGCCTGCTTGTTACAGTACCTTTATAATAGGCTTACTTAGAACAGAAGTGTTTATCTCGGACATAAGACATTCTTCTGATAAGAAATGTTTTAAATTGGAAATCCTTCTCCTATTATTATCCTGTGAACCTTTTGTGATCCCAACAGTTCTGTTAACCTGATAAAAGAAATAGTTCTTTTTATCCATCCATTTAAACCTGTAAGGCTTGTTGTATTGGAAGTTCTCTGTGCTTTGCTGTAGAGTTGTCAACATCCCATTAAAATTGCATTCAAATTCAATTTACTTAAAATATTTACTGCTATTATACATCGTGTTGTCCTGCCATAAAAACGAAGGTTAGCAGTGTTGCTAAGAGAAGAAGAATATAAGAATATTGGAACGAGGATTCATTTTTTAATCATTTAAACAGTTTTTGCTCAATTTCACATTTCTTACACTATCTGGCATCCGCAACATTAAATTCTTCAGCTTAACTTCCCCTCAGGAATATATTTTAATTTAAGCCTCAAGCAAACAGCAACGCTGCTGGAAATGAGCTGCTTTTGCATAACATCCATGCATTTTTTTTAAATTAAGGAACCTATTAATATATAATTTAAATAATGTCAGTTTATGCAGCGTCAGCTTTTTTATGTTAAGTGGTGAAAAGATAGTTTTGCCAAAATGTTTATTAAACCCATTTTAATAGAATTCCTTTTTGGCTAAAGGCCTTTCAGCATATTCATCTGGCCATCATATAGAAGTGCTCCAGTACTGCAGGTGGCACTGTTAAAAATTTCATGACCTTTTCCACAGCTGTAGGATGAGGTCTGAGACTCCTCGGTGTCCTCTATCTCAGAATGAATTGGCATGGGCATGCTACGTTTGTAACGATGGAACCAGCAGAACTGTTCATACAATTCAGGTTTCACACCAAATCCTGACCCAACCATCTGCATGTAGCAGCAGAACAGAGAAACATCAGGCGAGGTGATGTTTTTACAATCTTTAACCGGCATTTTAACAGAGTGGAGAGAAAGAGCATCAACTGGTGTCTGTTTTCTCTAGAATTATGTCATATTGCTTGTGGAAAGCAGCAGACATCATCTCAGCACAAATTATGCTAGGGAATTAACAGTGAAACATTTTCTGACAGCCCTAGCCTGTACAATATTTGAGCCTTTATTGCGCACTGAGTCTATATTTTCATGTATGCAAGAGGTTAAATCATATCCATGTCTGTTAATTGTTTGCCTCGTTCCATCTCAGGTATGAGGAAAAGGCCCAAAAGTCCCAGGAGTCCTACAACGAGCAGAAGAAGCGTGCATCAGCTGGCATCTCTCCTGACCGGGAGCATCAGAAAGCTACTTACTTTCTGAACAAACCCCAGGGTGTGAAACGCAAAGCCCCAGAGTCTGATCAGCAGACCCTGGACAAACTCTTCACCTCTGAGCCTGAGAGCAAGAAGAAACCTACCAAGGTGTCCAAGCCTCTCCAGTTCAGCATAGCTGCCCTCAGGCAAGCACTGCAGCCTGGGCATCGCTCCCGCTCGAGTGAGCAGGGCCTCCGGCTTGTAAACCGCTTGCCTTCTCACAGTTCCTGGGTCGTTTTATGCGGCAGAAAGCTCATGTTGTTAAATCCATTTAGGGTGGAGGAAGCCCTGCTGTTTAAGAGACTTCTGGAGAATAATATACTTCCAGCAGCAGGTCTGCAGCCTCCTATACAGCTAACAGATGGGTAGTGTGTCTCTGCTTTCTCACCGAATGTCATTTAGAAAGGACCAAAATGATTTTCAGCTCAGCTTTATACTGATACGGATATTTGCTGAATTTTTTAAAACTAGTATTTTACTACATGTATGTTTCTTATCGCTTTAGAGCACTCACCTGCTTGCTGGGTTTGTTTTCTGTGCAGTGCTCTCGGGGGTCCTGAATTCATGAATGTTCTTATGAATATGGAGAAGGGCAGTCCATCTCTAACCGGTGAAGTCCTCTTTACTGATGCCAGGCTGGTGGCCAATGGATTTCAGATCAAGCTTACTCCAGGTAGCACTTCATGAATACATTAAATATGCTTTGGCTCCCATAGGTAGAAGATTTGCTCCACTTGATGGGAGTGTGATGGGATTCTGAAGTTGAAGGAGAGACAAAACCCCATTTCTGTCAGGAAACTATGCATTATTCAGAAAATCCTTCAGAAGGATTTTCAGGAGATGTGTTTTCCCCCAACCTCCATACGATTAGACCCTAGGATGAATCTGTGGATAGATGTGTGTGCAGTTAGCCATCTTCTCATCATGTGAACTATGTGGAGGCCTGAGAAACCTTTCACATGCTAAGATTTTCACATTTTCTACTATAAATATTGTGGAAACCTTGCACTTGTTGAACCAGATTTATTATTGATTCCAGATTTATTTCCCCTTTCCTGTTATAATATCCTCCACTACTCTAGGTTAGGCTTTAAAACTAGATGTTGGCGCGTGGCTGTGGGGATTTGTGTTCATTCAGTTCATTCATTAATGAGGTCAGGCGCTGATGTTGGGCTGTCGAGTTCCAGTTCATCCCAAAGATGTTCAGTGGGGTTGAGGTCAGGGCTCTGTGCAGGACACTCCAGTTCTTCCTCTTCAGTCATAACACACCAGGTCTTCATGGAGCTGCTTTGTGCACAGGGGCATTGCCATGCTGGAACAGGTTTGGGCCTCTTAGTTCCAGTGAAGGGTAACTGTACTGCTACAGCATGCAAAGACATTCTATACAATTTTGTGGTTCCAGCTTTGTGGCACAAGTTTGAAGAAGAACCACGTATGGGTGTGATGGTCAGGGGTGCACATACTTTTGGGCATATAGTGTTCTGAAAATGACAGACTTTGATGAACTTAAATATGTTTCTTTAATATAACTCTAATATAAAATAATGTAATATATACCTTAACACAAGACAATATTGTTGTCTATAAGCATTATTATAATAATATGCACACCTGGAAACTGCACTGTTAGCGTTCCCATTTTCTCCATCATTCAGGAAACCACGTGAGCTTGTTAAGTAGGAGCTCGATCCCAAAGGCAGCATCCGTCTCGTTCATCATTCACTCCTCCGTTCCTAGAAGGAGCGGGCTGCCTGAATTTCCATTAGCAGCTACAGATCGTTCTTTTTTTCTTTCTTTCTTTCTACTTCATTTCCTTATATTCTTCTTCCTTCCTTTCTTTCTGTCTTTCCTTAGTTATTGTCTTTCTTTGACTCGTTTTCTTTTTTCGTTCATTCTTTCTTTCTTTCTTTCTATTTAACATTCTTGTATTCCTTTCTTTCTTTACTTATATTCTCTCTCTTTTTTATTTTCTTTCTGTCTTTCCTTAGTTATTGTCTTCCTTTGACTCGTTTTCTTTTTCTTTCTTTCTTTCTATTTAATATTCTTGTATTCTTTTCTTCCATTCCATATTCATTCTTTTCTGTCTCTCTTTCTTTCTTTCTTGCTTTCTTTCTGTCCTTCTGTCGTTCCTTAGTTATTGTCTTTCTTTGATTCATTTTCTTTCTTTCTTTTTCTTTCTTTTGTTTTCTTTCTTTCTTTTTCTTCCTTCCTTCCGTTCTTCCTTTCTTTCTGTCTTTCCTTAGTTATTGTCTTTCTTTGACTCGTTTTCTTTCTTCCTTCCTTCCCTCCCTCCCCTAAGAGAAATCGTAACACACAGGTCCAAATCCATGCTTTTTAAATGGCTCCTAAGGTCCCGTTGTGTGCGGTTCTTTACTGTCTGATTGGATTGACCACAGATTTAGTCTAAGGGAAGCCTTTCATGCCAGAGTTCACAAATAATTAAGAAATGTGAGCGGCTGGAATAACGGGATTATGCAGACTTATTTCTGACAGTTGCTGAAATGTTTGTTTTTTTATTACATTATTGGGATTAACAGAGTTCCAGTAAATAATCTTTGTCAGAATAATAAAACAGAAGAGCATGCTTCATCAGGGATCAGTAAATGAAATTTTTGAATTTAGAAAAAAGAATCTTGACACATTTTTTAAATATATTGCTTTTTTGGAACATTTCGCATCTGCATATTTTGATAACCGGCCCAATAAGCCTGAGCCCAGAAAATCGGGATGGACACATATTTATGGGATATCCCTCCTTTTGTTTTTCCTTTCGCTTTGACCTTTATTTCGCCTCAGGGCTGCAGAGTGCCGTCGGGGTGTGTGTGCGCTGTCTTGGTGCTGCTATGGGTCATTGTGGTTTATGTTGGCCGGCTGCCGAAGCCTGTGCCCAGCTCAGTGGCTTAGCACCTCAGAGGAATCTGCCCTTTTCAAACCGAGTGCGCGACAACACCGTGCCATTCTCAGGGCAAAAATTCCCATTTTAGCCACAGTTCACCAAAACCATTTCATTAACAAGCAGTTTTATTGCTTTATGTATTTGTCAGGTATTTATTGCTAGTCCAGATATCTCCATCATGTCCTTTTCTAGAAAAAAAGAAACAGTCTTTTAAATCATCCAGTGAAAACTTTGTCTGTGATTCTTTCCAGTCAGCAGAGACATCATAAAATTAGCCTGGTGCTTAAATTGGTGCTCTGCCTGTCTGACTCGTTCTCCAACCAGAGTGTAAATCCAAACATTTATTTATTATTCTTTCCTGGAGAAGGTTGTACCTGGAGTATATTAATCCTCGCTCGCTGCTTTCTCTGGCCAGGTTCCTCGTCCGTGGGGACGGGCGTTGAAGTGGCGGCCATGGCTGACTGCATGCCTTTCTACGGCATCGCTGATCTGAAGGAGATCCTGACAGCCGTGAAGGACAGGAACGCCCAGACGGTTCAGCAGTGCAGACCTCTTAAAGTCACTAACTACCTAGAGGTAGGTTCCTCTTCACTTCTAAACACAACCTGGAACCAAAATGAACTCTTTAAACTTATTGTTGCTTATTAAACTTTGATTAAAATAAAAAATGACACCTATAAAGTTTCATCCCTGATTCTAAGCAGTGTTTATTGCTTTGTGAAGTCTTTCCTTTTTACATTCTTTCTTTCTTTTTCTTTTTTATTCTTTGATTTGATCCTTTTTTACTTTCATGCAATCTTTCTTTCTAACGTTCTGTACTTTCATTCTTTTTATTAGCTTTCTTTATTCAAATTTTTGTCCTTACTTTGTTCTTTTGCCTTTTCTTTCTTTCATTTCTTACATTACTTTCTTTTTTCTGTTCTTTATTTCTCTTTCATTTCCCAAATTTATTCTGTTTTCATTCATTCTTACCTTAACTTTCTTTCTAATATTCTGTCCTTTTCTTTTTTCTTACTTTTTTCACTTTACTGTTCTTTTGTACTTTTTGTACCACCCTTTCTTGCTTGCTTGCTTTGCCTTATGATATTTATCCTTCATTTACTTTTTTTCTTTAAATGTCTTTCCTATTTTCTGCTCTTTCCTTCACCTTATTGTTCCTCTTCCTTGATTCATTTCCTGATTTCTCTCTGTTAGGGGGAAGCTGTGAGGATGACCAGACAGTTGCCTCTGAACATGTCTAGAGACGATGTCACAAATACACTGTCTCGAATGGCACAAGAGTTTGAAGGGAAGCGCGAGGTCTGTCTTCATGGGCGGCCGTTTTTTCACCACCTCACTGATGTTCCTGAAACAGATCAGGACGCTTTTGACATCTTGTCTAGCACTTGCTGAGTATTTCAAGAATTTTCCGATGTCATGTTTCATTTATTCACCCACAGCGGTCCGTTTTCTGAATGTTTTTAATGTAAATGCATTTTTTTCAGTATCATATTCTGTAATACAGTTTTTTACTAATGATACTGTCATTGTGGCATTAAATAACTAAAATGTGTGTTATACGTGTAAAAAAAAAAATGAAGTGCATAACAGAAATAAAAATATTTTCTCTTATATGGTAGAGTCTTATTTTATCACAAGGAATGCAAGAAAATGAGATAAAATATGGAATGGAAATTGGTATGTGCATTTAAATCATGATCGGTCACTTATGTATAACCTTAAAATAAACAATACGGGTGTCAGAATTAAATCCACTTCAGGTGGCTGCACAAACAGTTTCTTTCGGGTCTCACCTTGTCACTCAATAATTTGTACTCCAGTTTGTACTCTGTTCATGATATACAGAACAACTTTTCTGTTCTCCCATAAACCCTTGGCCTCTTCTGAGAAACACGCTTGAGGATTCCTCGGGTGACGGGATGTTGTGGTGGTCTTGGTCGTTCCTAATGCAGAATGTGGTGTGAGTCCTAATCATAACAAGCCAATTTCTCACTTACCTCAGAAAATTCCACTTGGAAAAATCCTTGCTTCTTTTATAAAGTGAAGATGATGAAATGTGTCAAATTCCAGATAATAATGAATAGCATGTTTTAGGAGGAACTCATGGGGGTGGAAATGACCAAGTGCTGTTACCCTGCATTCACACTAGGAAGCAACAATGCAAGAGGCGAGCATTCGTTTTTTAAATACTGTATGTGCACAACAAATCCAAATGATTGTCTCAAACAACTCCTTGGACCACTCCTTTGGTTCCCCAATCACAACATTTACTTTTTGACACACAAAAAAGGTAGAAAAACACGTACATGGATTCATCTTACTGTGTCGTACACAACCTCTCATTACATGCATACAGAGACATTAAGAAGAAAATTGAGGCTTGGAGGAAGTAGAAAATGTCCCTTTCTTTCCCTTTTAATCCTAACTTAGACGTTTTTGCTTGATTTGGCAACCCCTTTTACAGACTTTAGTTCAAAATAGAGCCTAGCAACAAATCTAACATCACGACAAATCAGCTCGCATCACAGCTGCTGGTTATACAAGGTAAGAGAGCAGGTTCACGCATCTCACCCCAGTGTGTAATGCCTAAGTTGTGCTTGTGACTAATCACAGATCACTATTGTCCAGTGTTCCCAATGACCAATCACTGATCACCGGTGTTCCCAATGACCAATCACTCTTCACCAGTGTTCCCAATGACCAATCACTGATCACCAGTGTTCCCAATGACCAATCACTGATCACCAGTGTTCCCAATGTCCAATCACTGATCACCGGTGTTCCCAATGTCCAATCACTGATCACCGGTGTTCCCAATGACCAATCACTGATCACCGGTGTTCCCAATGACCAATCACTGATCACCAGTGTTCCCAATGATCATTCACTAATCGCTATTGTTTGTCCCACCCTTGCACTTCTTTATTCTTTGGTTAAAACTTTCTTCTTTGTGATATTTACAAATAATAAAAGCAAATGATTATATTTGTAATCTTTTTCTTCATGACTGCTCATTATCACTGCTTCTATTGGTCTGTGTTCTTTATATAAAGTTTTTGGTAAAAATTTAGTTTGTTGTGCCATTACCAAAGATTCTTTCTATAAGAAATAAATTATACTGGCTGCCCCAAGGTCTCAATTCACAGGCAATTATTTATTTAAATACAGATATAACAACAAATGCTCAAATTGACAGCCTTGGACTTTGTGAAACTTGTGTGTACTCTGAGTACAAGAATACCAAGAATTAATGTATCAGAACTGATGAAACATGTGGAAATGATATTCATATAAGGGAAAATGCCTATGGATCTAGACTTTTGGGACATCCTGTGTAAGAAGTTAATTATAATCTATTATTTCCTATTCTGATTTATTATGTTCTAAGTGTCTTCAGCAAATCTTCCTTTTCTATGTAGCCTAATTTTTTAGTGATCATGATGAATCAATAATTATTCAAATTAGTTTATGACGTCATCTAGCAACTTCTAGTGACTTCTTGAACGTGCTTTAGTTGCTTTCTGTTGCTTTCCGTTTAGGAAATATTTCTGCTTCAGCTGAGCATATTTTTCAGTCAGAATTTCACCTCACCTCATTTTTAAAAGCAAATAAAAGTATGTAAAGTGAGTAGCTCCTTTCATTACTTACTACAGCACAAAGCTTTACATGGCGCACGCTCTCATTTCGACCGTTATTTCGAAGGCTGTCCGATCAGCGAGACGACTCTTTGGAACTGCGATTCGGCTCCCTAAATTCAGTTTAAACAGCCGATTCAAGTGAGGTGATTCACAGAGCCGACTCTCACAAACGATTCATTGGGGTGATTCAAACCGGGTGATTCATAGAGCCGACTCTCGCAAACGTGTAGCCTAGTGGATATCTGTGGTAAGGGAGCTTTTAAAAAACGGTTATTACCCTTATGTTCTAGTCTATCCGTTTCAGAAATAACGTTCATTATTTATCATTATCTAAAAAAAAACAAACTCTTGAGCTATTTATTCAGTTAACATTTAACTAGTTTCACTATGCCGTCCTGTCAAGTTAGGTCGTGTTAGCTAGCTGTCTAGGGTGAGCTATGACTGAAGAAAATAACACTTGAATCTGTCACAGTAAGCAAAATTAAAACACATCGATATATAAACACTCATTTGGTCAATTTAATTCCGTAAAAATAATATTTTACTAAAAATAAATAGTAGCTAGCTAGACTAGCTGCTACTTCTGAGCTAGGGTGCTAATATTACCGTGGCGATGGTCAGCACGTGCTGAATGCATGACGTGATCACATGCCATTTAATGCTCTTTATATCTGGTAGCATTGAGCTGTAATCTTTCGATAAAGCTTTTATTAGGTATATTGAAAATCTTTATTGCCAATAGTTGTATATAGCACATTTAGTTCGAAGAATAACAGGCTGGATGTCTTTTATCACAGTTCATAAGAAAGATTGATGGTCATACAGTGTGTGTGTGTGTGTGTGTGTGTGTGTGTGTGTGTGTGTGTGTGAAACAACATGAACAAATCCTGTGACTTTTCTGCTTCTGTTTTGATGCCCATGTATGAGGTACCAGTATTGCAACATCGTTTCTGGGGTAAGTAGCTACTGGATGCTCAAAACGTTTTTAGAAGATGCCCAAATGACATCACAGTTTAATTTGCCTATTCAATGAATCGTAACAATGATTTGCATGTCAAAATGTCTTATGTGAAGGAAGATTTTCTGACAACACAGAATATAGTTTCACACATGTCACTGCAATACTGTTTATTTACAGGGAATATTTACAACACAATGTATACAAGGCAAACAGTTCCACAACATCAGGCACAACACAGGGTCAAAAACAGGCAGGGAATCAGGCGAGTAGCAAACAACAAATCCAAAGCACAGGCAGAGAGCAAAGTCAAAAATACAATCAGGGAAGCAAAACACAGAAACAAAGGCTTGTTAAATGTTTGGCTCAAGACACAATATGTAGTACTTGCTGGAAAGCGCAGGAAGTAGTTTCTGTGCTGGAAAACATGGCAATTACAATATGTGACAGTGATTGGAGAACAATAGTGATCAATGAATAGTCATTGGAAACAGTGGTGATCAGTGATTGGTAAGTGGTTGAACAGTGGTGATCAGTGATTGGTAAGTGGTTGAACAGTGCTGATCAGTGATTGGTAAGTGGTTGAACAATGGTGATCAGTGATTGGTAAGTGGTTGAACAGTGGTGATCAGTGATTAAACGTTGAGAACATCAGTCACTAGATTTGTCACTAGGCTCTGTTTTGAAGTAATTTCACCACAGGAGTATAAAAAGTTGCCAAATATAGCAACAAGCTGCTAAGAAGGCATCACTGCTTGGCACTTACTTGGATACATAAATGTTTTAGATACCTACTCAACTATTTATGACTTACTTGAATTATTTCTTGAGTCATTTTCCTGTAAGGTGTTTAATAATTTAAATAAAATTTGACTGTTGATTCTTAGGTTGATTTTGGGTTTTATATCATTTAAAAAAAAAAATTGACCTTAGGTACTTGTAAATTCATAATTTGGAATGCAAACTCGGTATCAATGCAGAGAAGGTAAAGCACTCAGCCCTAAATTTATTTTGCCTTGTTAGCACCTAAAACAAGCACAAATCTATTACCCCGCTGCAGATGTCAGTGAACCAGCACATTTATTTCAGTGTAGCTATAAATCCCCCACTCCTCAAAAATCAACACTTTAAATTTGCCCTGTGAAAGCTGACACATGGGACCCTTAAAACTAAATAAGATGGGCTGTCTGGTTCACCAACAAGTGCACAGTCACAGCCCTCTAATTACCAGCGGAAAACAAGGTTGCCGCTAACACCCTGCAGGCACATGGTTTGTGGTTTTCCAAAACATAATCAGCTTCACATGGACTTCATAGTAGATGGTGCTACCTAGAATTTACACATTGCCTTACCTTTAGATAGCATGCAAGCTAGCATACATATAGCAGATGAACATCAGGCGTCCGATTGTAGTCATCGTTTTATAGCATTTATTATTAATTGTTTATTAAAGAAACCTAAAATTTAAAAAACATCTTTTACCCCTTGCTTCATATCTCCCTAAAGAAAGCAATGCAGTGGCACTTTTGTCTTTTAGTTTTGTGCAGCAGTTTTGTGTGTTTTATCTTTACACCCTGCTCAAACAGATCTGCTTCCAAAGCGTCAACTTTCATGCTAATACCACTGTCAGTGTCATCGTGCTCATCCTCTCACAGATCGTTTCACTTGCCAAGCCAGGTCTCTGGCATTACTCAGCAACACTGCGTCATGTAATTACATTGTATTCTGGGACATCGAGTCCAACCTTTTCATTGAAGTCTCCAATATGCGAACCCTGGATTTCTCATTAATATGATGTTGTACATCATGAGTCAGAAAATATACATTTATGCTTTTTTGTTTTTAGGGGCTAACAGTGAAACCTTATCGTTATCACTTTTGTAGTTTTTCTCCCATTGCATGCAGCCAACGTAACTGCCCCGTGACATCAGCATGAAAACTTATCACAGGAATAACCAACAATACAGCACTGTCTCGCAACTTGCTAAGCACATCACAAAAATGTATATATTTAATGTGTTTCTGGGTAGAGGTTAATTCTAGGGAGAGGTTATTGTTTACTGACTACAGAAAGAGGCATCCAAAGGCACATGACGTCTTGTTTGTTTTGGAGTGCCTGTTGTTCACAAGCCAATCAAATTCCCATATATAAAATGGATAAAAAGTCCCACCTGTTCATGCATGCCATTTCACTTGGAAATAAGTCATGCTGTGGAATAAAACTGGGTAAATTTCTATTTCATGTTGTTTTTAAATTGTTTGTCTCAGCTTAATGGCTTGTCTTAATGTAAGTGAATTTACTGCACTCATTCTGTGAACATAGAGATGTCTAAAGGTCTCGCTAAGCTCAGACGTTTCTCCGCACCTGCAGCTGCCCTAAAATGAGTCGGCTGCAAAGGGGCGCTCCCTTCCCACCTTAATTGCTTTGTTCATTAGCGCCAGCTTCAAGTAGCTTTTTTATGAGAGAGACAACACTCGGTAAGTTGACAGATTTTATCAAGGAGTAGAGTTCACAATGCAATACTCTTTGAGATGGCCTGAAGTACTGTGATGGATGCAGCCAATTTGCAGCTTAACTGCCACAGAGCAATTAAACATCCACATCTGCTCTGTGTTAAACACGCCAGCTGTAAAGGCATTTGAAACTTCTGTTCTGCCAAAACTGACCTGGGCCCAGAGCTTATTGTTTCTCACACGCCTTTCACCACACGCCATCTTGCAATTAAAAGCCAGCCATGTGCTTTAAAGCATCAATTAAGTGTTTTGAGAGGAAACTGTGTTGCGTGTGGAGAAGATGCTGACAGCAGACCTCATTGTGGGAGCATTTTATTGTCAAACACAATGGAGTGATTTCTAGAATGACTCAACACACCTCTGAATCAGAGGTCTCATTTATTAGCTGTGTACATGCATAGTTTTGTGCACAAATCATGCGTTTGCATGTTTCTGTTCATTTAACATGATTTATCAAGATATTCTTGTGTATGAATAAACCCTTAGAGGCAGAAAAGTGTAATGATGGGTAAATTAATGATGAGGAGTTTATTGTCAGAGTAAGAAACTGACTAAAGTGCTCATAGCAAGGTGCAGACAGGTGGGACAAATTAAAATGAAAACATAAAGTCATATAAAAGGTGACATATAAAGATGGTACGCTGAATGGCCAAACGTTTGTTCACTCCAAACCATAACACTTATGTGCTTATTGAATATCATATTCCAGATTATTTGCCCTTTTACTGTTATAACGTGCTCCACTCTTCTGGGAAGGCTTTCCACTAGATGTTGGAGTGTGGCTGTGGGGATTTGTGTTTATTCAGCCACAAGCGCGTTAGTGAGGGCAGGCGCTGATGTTGTGTGAGGAGGCCTGGGGTGCAGTCGGTGATCCAGTTCATCTCTAAGGTGTTCAGTGGGGTTGAGTTCAGGGCTCTGTGCAGGACACTCGAGTTCTTCCACTCCAACCTTAACCTGAACACCGTGTCTTCATGGAGTTCACTTTGCGGAGAGGGGCATTGTCATGCTGGAACAGGTTTGGGCTTCTTAGTTCCAGTGAAGGGAAATTCTAGACGTTTTAAGACATTTTACACTTTAGGGGAAGCAGCACATATGGGTGTGATGATCAGGTGTCCACATACTTCTGGCCAGATAGCGTATCTTTTTGCAGGGAACGTCAGCATTTAAGGACTGCAGCAACAGCAGGTGCTCTCCAACATCCATGTGCACTCTAAAGTGTGCTTCTGTTCTACAGTTTTGGTCACGGGCATTTCGCAAACAACTACAGAGCCGAATAAAGACACATCTTACATGCATTTGTATTACTCATGCTGCAAGCCGTCACAGTTCCAAATAAAGCAATGCCAACAATAATGAAAGAGTCATGAATCATGCAGTTTTTCCAAATGTAATTGGAGCATTGGATTGTACACAAAGCCATAAAATCCTCCTTTTAAAGGGAAGTTGTTTACCGTATATGGCAACTTGGGGGTATTTCTTTGTGGAAATGTTTGTGGTTTTGCATGATCAGAGCATTTTAGAATACGTAGGATTGAATAATAATTGCATGCAGTTGTTCATTCTCATAACAATACCTAGTTGCAGTTGTAAAGCAGAGAGGTAGAAATTGTTCTACGCTTTGATAACTGAGACTTCTGGACTTGTTAATTGGGCACCATCACGTGAAGTTCTGGCACAGCTGGCTTAAGGCCCACTTGCGGCCATCTTCTGTGTACGTGCGTTTTTATTTTAAGCATGGATGTGCTTCATCAGGACATGTCAACAACCCACAAATTGAAGTGCAATTTGACGAGTGTTTGACAGAGTGGTTAAATATAAAACGATTAATTTACCACATCCATAGTGGACTCAATCACATAGCACTGCTTTGCTGGATCAGGTGTAGAATCATATGTTTTCTCAAGGGGGATAAGCAGGTCGTGTCCTAGTATGGAATGAAGTGTGATGCGTAGATATGATGACGAGGATAGGAGCGTTCAATAAAAGCAAATGTCAAAGGTGAGCAAGGAAAGCTTGATATGAATTACTTTTACAGTAAGACGAATTTATATTATATTAATGTCCGAGTCCGCTCCAATAAAACCATACCATTTCCCGCTTATAGGCACTGAATGGAACAGATTTCCTATTTTGAATACTTAACAAATCATCATCATGAGATTGGTTTGCCTCTGGACTTTTTTTCAGCAGAGGATGACTGTAACATGCACAATTTTATTTTGAAATTGACAAGCTTGTTAAATGAATACAATTACAGTATCTGGTTTTGCATTCATGCTAAAGGCAACTGAGCATTTATGTGGAAACTAACCCTGTGAGCTCATTAAGTGTCTTTTAAAAGTTAATGTAATTTTGCATTATATTGGGTGCACATGCACATTCCTATGCGTCTTAAACTTAACACATTCTTATTAGATGTACAGTCCAGTTTGCTTAAAAGAACCTGAGCATTTGAGTGATAGCTGGTAAAGTGAATCCAGCATGACCTTTTTAACTGAGTGGTCACATGCGCCGAAGATGATCGTCAGCTAAGCCCAGCTAATCACCCTGATATTCCCTTGGTGCCAAATGCAGTCCCTCCATTTTGCTGTTCTGGCTGGTCTCAGATTGCCTTGCACATGCTCCAAGGTTTAATTGAAGTCTGAAACAAGGGTCAGAGAGAAATGATGTCCCAGTGCTCCACAAGCTCCATGGGGCTGCTTTCCTCACTGCCTTCCTCTACCCTCACTCCCCCTTTACAGCATTGGTTCAGCAAGGCTGCGAAAGTTTAGACCTGTGTTGCGGTTTGACCTTTCACTGTGCTAACTGTAATATTATCATAAGAGTAGCTATTATGCTGCATCTCTTTTGGATAATCACGTCCACCTTAGCTCTTGACAGGGGTCTGTGTAGATCAGAACCATGTATAAACGCATTAAAAATTTTAGTATGAAAGAGTGCTAGCAATATTTACAGTTCATGACCTCCTCAAGGCACAGTTGTACCAAATCTTTTCATGTTTTAATAATGGTGCTCTGTAGGAGATTTTTGGGATATTATTTGTTTGGGATATTTTTTTATAGCCAAAGCTTTTCCAGAACTTTGTCCTGGACCTGTTTTGATAGCGCCTTGGTCTTAACAATGGTGTTTGTTTAGGTATGTTCTCCAGCAAACTCGGGGTTCTTCCAGGAACAGTTGTATTCACAGTCAGGTCCATAAGTATTTGGACAGCGGCGGAATTTCTGTTATTTTTCCTCTGTACGCCACTAGAATGAATTTGAAATGAAACTATTAAGATGTGATTGAAGTGTAGACTTTCAGCTTTAATTCAAGCTGTTAATAATTGATAACAACAATATTGCACGAACTGTTTAGGAATTACAGCCATTTTTACATACGTAGTCCCTCCATTTTCACAGTCTCATAAGTAATTGGACAATTGACTGAAAAGTGGTTTCATGGCCAGGTGTAGCCTGTTTCCTCATTATTTCATGACAGATTAAGGAAATAAGAGGTCTGGAGTTGATTCCAAGTGTTTGCATTTGGCAGCTGTTCATGGGAAATCTCAATATGTGATATAAAGGGGTGTCGATGCAAATGAAGGAGGCCATCATTAGGCCGAAAAACAAAACCAGACCTATCAGAGAGATCGCAGAAACTTTCACGCCCACATTGTCAATTTAGTACATTCTTAAAAAGAAGGACTGCACTGGTGAGCTCAGCAAACCCAAAATGACTGGATTAACATGAAGACCATTAAAGTGGGTGATAGTACAATTTGTTCCTGGCTGAAGAAAAACCCCCTCACAACATCTAGCCAAGTCACGAACACTACAGGAGATAGCCGTATCATTGCCTATAATCTAGAGATGCCTTCACGTATTTAAATACAATGAGGTTAAATCCAGATACAAACCACTAGTAACACTCAAGAACAGAAAGGCCAGATTAGACCTTGCCGAAAAGCCTGCCCTGTTCTGGAACAAGATTGTTTGGACAGATGAAACCATGATTAACTCATACATGAATGAAGTGAAAAGTCGAGTGTGGAGAAGGAAAGGAAGGGCTTATGATCTAAAGCATGTCACATCATCTGTCAATCATAGTGGACATGGGCATGTGTGGCTGCCGGTGGAACTGGGCCACTGGTGTTTATTGATAATGTGACTGCCGATAGAAGCAGCAGGATGAACATAGGTCCTTACATAGGGGTGAATACTTATGCAAAGCACTGTATATTCTATAATTGATGAGATGCAGGTTCTGCATACAGATCTAAACTGGCAACTCCCTATTGTGTAAAAAACTGTGCTTTGTTGATTATTTTTCCAAAAGGATTTGCAACTTTAGTCTAAAAACTACTACATCTAAACAAGATCAGACACATGGGAGGTTTACTGCCATATCACACCAAGTCAGCAGACATGTATTCCTTTGAAGTGCTGTTAAACCCCAGCTTAAATAAATATCATGAGTCACCGTTTCCCTTATTCAGGAAATTAGCACCGTGTCTCAGCTTTGCCCAAGTTAACATTGTAGTCAAAGTGCAAATCTCTGAAACATGTTGTACATTCGAGGACGGTATGTGACTATCTGTCAGGTTGTATTTATAAATAAAGGCCTGAGCAGCTGGCAGAGGTGAAGTGAGCATGCGGGCAAATCTGGCACCCAGCAAAGTGTGTGTTGGGGAGGCCATTAGATTCCCCGAACAGCTCTATGGCCAGGGGATTGTAACACTTTACGCAGGTGTCCATACAGCTACTGTAGATGGGACACATTATTTGAAAACGCTTGTGTGCACTTTTTAAAGTTTTATCTGTACAATTTAAATGTATGTTGGGAAGAAAACGTTCCAACTTTAGAACTATTTAACAGAGATGCAGAGTTGTCTTTAATTACTGAACTGAAGTTCCATAACTGCATATTTACCATTTTATAGCTTGTTGAAATATGTCAAAAAAAAAAAAGAAGAAGAATTTTTTGCTTTGGAGCATTTTTGGCCATCTGTAGCTCCACATTTAAACATGCCAGATCTATCAAATTCTGGGTTGTTTTTTTTTATTTGTTAAGTGTTTGTCTAATCAAAGCTTTTGGAGTTCAAAAGTTATGGCTTATGGAATTTCATAGTTTTTCTATAGCACTTGTTTTCACAGTAAAATCCAAGCTACACCCCACTTATTCAAACCCCTATATTTCAAAGACTAACAAAGAGACAAGGCGGAAATTTTGCACACTGTTTACTGGGACTAATGACATTATGATTTTGAAAGTATGAAGCAAACATGAGATGGTCAGTTGGAAATCTCGTGATTTGAGGCAGATTTACCCATATGCCTGTGTATGGTATAAATGTCATTAAGTACTGCTCGTGGTCTGAGAATTATTGGGGCACCAACCATGTTCAACTGTGTAAGCTGAACCCTCTGAAGATGATAGACTCAATGGGCCCAGTTTGGTATGAGTGTAAACTTATTCTGCTGAATAACAGTACCCCCTAATGATCTAGTTCTTGATTAATTTGGACTCCTTGATCTCAGATGACCATCTTTAGGTGTAACTCATAGGTAAGGCATCAGAATTAGTCTTGCCTGTTTTTGGGCAAAAGAAGCGTGTGACTCAGCTGTAGCATCATCATGAAATGAGTCAAATCCTTGATTGAGATAGACAGGCCAGACGTGGGTATCAGCTTGTGCACTGAGCACAGACTTTACTTAAGTCACTTATGTGCAGTGCTCAGTGGGCTACATATGGTGTCATGATAAAGTCATATACAAAGTAAAATAATATTTTACTTATTGTAGGACAAGAAAAAGAATATACATAACCATGGATACAATTTAATGGGCTTAAAACCATTTTTTTACTGTGATTTCAGTGCTTTATTTAATTATTTTAAAAAACTATATCCCAGATTTTCTCTCTGATATATTCTTGGCCAATTTATACTCACCAATTAGGTGTTCCCTATCATATGACAGCTACCAGCCTGGGAGTGTGACGGCTCTCATATGCTTCCTCTGGGACATGCTGCATTGCAATGAGGAAAGCACCATCCACCTGCTTCTGCATGACTGAGCTCACAAACACCAGTGATTGGCTGG
>JAQMYM010000035.1:24296507-24316784 GCA_030014255.1 Parauchenoglanis ngamensis
CACCATCCACCTGCTTCTGCATGACTTAGCTCACAAACACCAGTGATTGGCTGGCGTTGCTGTGATTGACAAGGCACAGAGAGCATGCCCCTCCCACACAAGGAGCACAACTAGTTTTGCTGTCTTGGACACATGGCCACGGATGCCTGTGGTGTTGTTTGGATTTGAACTCATGATAGTGTTGTGGGGATTTGAAGTCATAAAAACTTCAAGTCTGAATTCTATAACAGGCTGTCTATTAATGTGTGTTCTCCATGTCAGAGATCCTCCAGAGATATGATGAAGATCCTCTAACAATGGATTTAAAAAAAAATGCTATTTTCTGTTCACTGTGTCAATCAGCATGATCTGGATTTGCACAAAGATGTGGGCTTGCATAAAGAAACTCAAGACCCCGGGTGTAATAGTGCCAATTATCTACCTACAAAAATAACATTTTAAATGCAATGGTCAGTAGGTGATGTGTTTTCTTTATTTACTTTAAAGGTTAGCAGTTACATTATCAGTGCAGTTACAATGGTGTTTATTAGGAGAAAAGAATTTCAACAATCTGAACTATATCGCCTCTGGCAAGGCCATTTCTTTTTATTTTTGTTACGCATTGATAACATTTGGGTTTGTGATCAAGAGCTTTCATTTTCTAATACTTACATCTACAGTACACATGTTAAACAACTTAGAACATGGTACATTTTATTTGATCAAACCCATTTTTCCTTTGACTGACAGCTGTTTCTGGTTGCCAACGTGTACCCTGTTAGATAGTTTAAACAATGAATATCTACTGGTTTGAGCTCCTTTGTTTTACCTGTGAAGACCACTTGTTAAAAAGGATAAACCAAAATGAAGACCAGAGAACTGGCTGTGGGTTGAATCTGAGAAAAGAGGGAGAATCCATCAGAGCTATTGCACAAGCATTGGACATAGCCAAGCCAAGCAAGAAAGAAACCACTGCAATATCAAACTGATATGGAATAGGTCGACCAAGGAAAACGGCAGCAGCTGATGACAGGAGCACTGTAAGAGCTGTGAAGAAAAAAAAACATTAGTTAGTGATATCATAAGAAGCTTCCACAGGGCAGGGGTGAAGGTATCATGATCCACCTTTCAAAGAGGACTTTGAGAGCATAAATATTGAATATATGAACACATACCACAAGATACAAACCACTGACGAGCAGGATCACTAATATTACTGATGATGTAACTCATGGTGGTAGCAGGAAAATGATAGAAATCTACAGAAACATTCTGTCTGGCAATTTAGGCCCTGTTTACACTTGGTTTTAAAATGTGTCTTGAGCATTCAGGTCACAAATGGACTGCCAAGAGACACTGCCATTTACACCTGTGTTCATCGTGGGTCTCCAAAGTGTCCATCTGACCACTTTTGTTCAAATTTTGTTACTGCCTACATCACTTCCACTGGAAGGTCAAAGATCCCCACGCAAAATTATATTAAAAGGTAAAACCTGCAGCATACCATTTTTATTTTCTTGCACTGCAAGTGGTTTGAGCGATTTTAGCTCTATCCAGTTATGATCATATCACACAAGACACATTGTAATACTAAGTGGAAATGGGGTCTTACTGTAAAATGCATTCAATCTAATTGGTAGGAACTTTAGCATGCAACAAGACAATAAGCAAAAATCCAGTGCCAACACAACAAAGAACTTTGTCAAGTGGAAAAAGTGAAATGTTTTAGACTGAACAAGTCAATTACCAGATGTTAAGAAGCTGCCATACAAACCTGAAAAAGCATCACAAAAGAAAAATGCATCAGTTTGGTCATTGGGTTGTCGGCTTGAGGCCATTATTGCAAGCAAGGGATATGCAACCAAATCCAGCCATTATCTATTCCACTTATTTATCAGGGTAACAGGGTAGCTGGAGACAATCCCAGCTGACTAGGCTGACTGGGCGAGAGTCAGGGTACACCCAGGGCAGTTGCCAGTCACAGAGACGAACAACCATTCACCCTCTGGAGGAAAACATGCAAACTTCACCCAGAATGGTTCACATGGTTCGAACCCAGAACCTTCTTGCTGTGAGCTGAGAGTGCTAACCGCTGCATCACTGTGCTGCCCATGCAACCAAATATTAAGTGTAATTTACTTTAGGAATATCTGGTCCACTACTTTTACTTACTTAAAATTGAGTGGTCAACCATCAAAGGTACCATATTTAACACATCATGATGTAAATATTAGGAAATAAATTCTGAAATTCTGATCTATCATCTCATAGTCATCTTTAGATCTCACACCCAAATGTCTTCAGTGTATAACAAAAACAGTGGAGTTAGTCTTGTCGTTCCAATACTTTTGGAAGGGACAGTAAGTGGGGGAAAAAAATTCAGGTTTCTCTGTTAACTTCTAAAACCAAAAGAGCAAAAGCTATCTTTCACTAGTGGAGACACTGGTGCGAACATTAGATTCAGAGTTTCAGAATTGCAACTATATGACACTGAGTTACACAGACTCGACCCAGTTAATTAGATGATTAATTATGATCTTGTTTGAGCGGAGTGTACAGATGAAGTGAGAGAGTTGGATAGGCTAAAAGACTAAAGCACTGCTGCATCGCTCTCTTTAGGTAGAGATGAACTGGGTGCTAAATCCCATTTCATCACTATCAATAGAAATGTCAATGTCAATCTTGAGTACTGTGTGTTAATTATAAAGACCAAAAAGTCCTATTAGTAAAATGATCATCAATAGCTTAAAACTTTAACAAGTTTAACACACTTTCAGTGGTTTTCAACAGATTTTATCTATCATCTGAAAAACACCTGCAACATTTCCAGAAGTCATTTGGGTGGATGTCTTTTAAAAAAGTTTAATTGCCTTGAGTTCTCATTATAATTTCCAATAATGCAACAAAACTGATTCACCATATGACAAGACACATCCTGCACATCCTGCTGTCTGACAGGCGTAGTAATGACAAAGGTGGGGACAACTTGCTGTTTTTTCCAAATGATCCAGGCATCTCTCTGACTCCTCTGAGACACATCTATTCTCCATCACTGTCAGTCACTGGCCCAATGGGACGCTTGTGGTTTATTGCCCTGGACCTTTTTTCCACTTCGGTCATTAACGAGCCTTGTAAATGAACTTGAGCTTATGGACAGAAACTTTTCTGAATGACTCATTCCAACCCTTAATGCAATCTCGAGGTGCATATCACTAAACCAGGACACCTTGCCGTCCCCATTCACAAACATCCGGAAGCTTTACGGTGCAATTTATCAAGGGGTCTCACAAGGGTCAATATGTTGTTGGAGGAGTGGGAGAGGGAGGGAAACACACTTTTCTCACTAAGTGGAAAAACAAGCGGTGTGGACGCACTGGCTAAATCCATCAGGAGCACTGACAGCCAGCCATCAGCAGCCTAGTGGCTGCGTCCTGTGACCTGAGGCGCACAGCTTTTTATTGCTTTTCATTGCTTTCTTTGGATCAGACTGGAACTCACTACTAGAGAAGTTAAGCTGGGTCTTAAATCATGTCTCCCTTGGTTAGTGAGGTGATTACTACATTGCAAATGATCCAGTGTCCTCCAGAATTCATGAAAATGAGCATGAAACCCTTTTAAAACCCTGTCTACTTTTATAGATGTTGTCACAAAGCAGCTTTACAGAAATCCTGATGTAAATCCCCAGTGAGCAAGCTGACAGTGACTGAATCAGGCAGGTCCGGCTTGGCTGGAGACGTGTTTATTAGGTATGTTTTTTATCCTATAGTGGTTTACATGGGTGTACACTATGAGCAGATTGCAAGCATGAACTCGTGCAGGTCTAGCTGTAACAGCATAAAATCTACTAAGAGTAAATCTCAGGCTTTGCTTAAGATTTTGCTTAATACCACTGCATCTGCCATGATATGATTCAATTGCTCTACCTTTAATTCACAAATGATGATGGCATAGAGAAGGATTATTTTAAGTATTACAGGCAAATTGCCTTGCTAAACTATTACTTTAGTTACATTGAAATTGATTTATTTCAGTCCTTGCCTTTTAAGTCAGTGCGTTAACCCAAATTGTCAGATAATTACATCGCTAATTCAGACTACTATCTACACTATATGGCCAAAAGTATGAGGACACCTGACCATCACTCCCATATGTGGTTCTTCCACAGACATTTTGAAGCACGCAATTGTACAGAATGTCTTTGTATGCTGTAGACAATTGCTGTACAATTTCCCTTCAATGGAACTAAGAGGCTCAACCCTGTTCCAGCATGGCAATGTGGACAAAGTGCACAAAGCAGCTCCATGAAGACCTGTTGTGTTAAAGATGAAGTGGAAGAACTCTATTATCCTGCACAGTGCCCTGACCTCAACCCCACCGAATACCTTTGGGATGGACTGGAACACCAACTGCACCCCAGGCCTCCTCACCCAACATCAGCACCGGACCTCACTAACGCTCTTGTAGCTGAATGAACACAAATACCCACAGCCACGCAACATCCATTGGAAAACCGACCCAGAAGAGTGGAGTGCGTTATAACAGCAAAGGGGGACTGGATCTGAATATTGTCCACAAACAAAGATGTCCACAGACCTTTGGCCATATACTGTACCGTCAGTCTTCACATGAGTGCCTTATGAACTGCCTCAACACACACCTAGAACCGTGAAGATGGTGTTGGGCTGCTGTTAACACGAGCAGTTCTGTTACAATGGCATAGGACTTAAATTACCACAAACAGTCTTGCACACAAATCTCCCTCAGTGAATCAGCTGAGATAGAACAGACTTTATGTTAAAACTATATTTAATTATGTAACTGTACTCTTTTGACCATATAACACACAGTTGCAGAAGTGTGTTAGTTGTAATTGCACCACCCAAATAAGGATGGGTTCCCTTTAGAGTTTGGTTCCTCTTAAGGTTTCTTCCTCTTGTTGTCTCAGGAGTTTTTCCTTACCGCCATCACCACAGGCTTGCCCATTAGAGATATATAAGGATATAAATTGATAAACGTATCGACTCATAAGTTTATATTCAGAATTTATATACTTCTGTGAAGCTGCTTTGTGACAATGTCGGTTGCTAAAATTGCTATACAAATAAAATGTAATTGAACTGAGCACTGGCCATGGAACAGCCCCAAAGGGCTGTATCAGGTCCTTTTCCCTGTTTGCAGCCCACATTCGTCACCAAACATGCTGATAGTGTGACATCTGACTTTTGATACCAAAACACTTGATACCAATTGCAGCACTTAAGGTTCTTGCGCATTTTTCGAGATGCTGTCAAGAAAAAGCATTCTTTGTTGCAATGCTTTTTATGAAAATGGTGTTTAACAGCCATTAATGAAACTTGTCAACCATACAACTGCAACTCTTATACCACTGTTGTCATATTGCATTGAATTGGATGTGTCATGCCTTTAACTCATTAAAGCAAATGCTTCTCCATCTGTCTTTCCCTCTAACTCCTCTTAATACTATTTTCCTATTTGGGGTATTGTGATGGATATTGACATATCCTGGATCTTCAGCTACATGTTTCCTAGCAGTGTGTCCTGGGCCCAGAAGACTCCATTCCACCTTCCCATTTTCTCACACTCACTTCCTCACCTGTGAGCCTTGGAATGTGCTGGCAGCTTTCAGCACTGCCGAGACTCAGACGCCTCTCCTTCCATGCAACAGATGTAACAACGCTCAGCCAAATCGTTGCTGTTCTTGTTTATGGCATCTACTTGTTTTTAACTGTCACAAGAGGGAACGAGGAAGGAGCAAAAGAAAAACAAATCAATCATGCTGATTCTGGACTTGATTTATGATAGGTTTAAGGTTATGATTTATGATTATTAACCCTAACCCTTTCATTTTGATCAGGTTTGAGTCTCGACAAATGTCCATGTAAACACACAAAATCCTATTCCTTGCTTCTTACTTGGTTTCTAACAGAAGAGCATCTTTCTGTAGATGATGCACTCCTAATTGCATCAAACTGTCGAGCGGATGGTGACACAAGAGGGGTCTGATGATGAGGAGCTTGATAACAGAAATGTGGATCATTGGAGAAGTTCATGTTAAAAACGTTTGGTAGGGTCAAGGGTCAAATCAAGATTGGTTGGATCTAGAATTTCTCCAGCAACAAGCAAGAAATAGTAACCTTTCAACAAGATGTCTCCCTCCAAAAGTAGCACTTAGCTATGGTATATTAACATGCAGCATGATGTTCTTTCTCCAAGAAGAAAGCCTGTATTATCAGAGTACACAGTACAATAGCATGAAATTCTTTTTTCTATTAACATACCAGCTTGTTAGGAAGCTGGGGTCAGACTTACACAAAACCTTAACTCCCTCAGCTCCAGGTGAACAGCAGTGGCAGCTTGGCAGTGCTGGAATTTGAACTCAGGATCTTCTGATCAGTTGCCCAAAGCCCCAAGTCGCTATGGAGATTATTCATCTCTTTTCTATGAAAAGCCTGCACAGAGGATTGTAAGAACCAGAGCACGACGAGGCATGAGATGAGTGTGGAGTTCTCAACCTTCTCAATTTTGAAATCATTGCTGTGACAATGCCCCAAAGATGTGCCTACAGCAGCGCAATGACTGAAAGTCAATCTTTACAGTGGGATACACTGAAAAAGACCTTCCAGTTCAGATGGCACCCAATACCAGGATTTCGGTTTAATTGCAGTTTGTGCCAAGAGGCTTGACTGCTCAGTCCACAATGTTCTGTGTCAAGCTTTTGTATGATAGATATAATGTAATTCATCATCACCAATTAAGATTCCAGCTGTTTGTGGAATTTTGGATTGGTGTCCATGATCAAGTTAAATCTTATTGATTTAGCCTTTATGTTGGAGTGACAGATGAATATCTTGCCATATCCTGAAATACCTACTTACCTATGTGTCATGTTATAGTCATTTATCATGTCGTAGTCCTGGTGCTTCTACTTCTAAAACAAGTCAGACTTAAGGGGTGGAGGGGCTGCTAGTTAAGAGGGCAAGGATTTCAAGAGTGTCACCTTCAAAAACAAGCATAAACCTCTGTGACCAGGCCAAACTGCAAATGCACAGGGAAGTTTTTGTGTCAGATTCTCAAGTGACAATGTCATAGAAATCAACTATGATTCACAAGATGATCTTAAAGCAGACTGAAATACAATGAAAGACACAATCAGAGAACTGAAAAGTGTGGAAAGAAAAGCTCCAAATGGGTTTGAATAAGGAGTTTTTACTGATCGCATGGGCCAAAAAAAAGGTTGTTGGTGGGAGGTAAAGTAGTGTGTAAAAATGGCATCATTGTTGCTAATAGAAAGGAGCCTTCTGTAACTGAGAATTATCTGCAAATAAATCAGGAGGAAACAAACATGAATAAATACTTAAAACCTTGAATGAATCCCAACCCTTTCATGCTTATGCATAAACAGAACAAGGCTTAACAAAGACACAACGGTGGTAACCGAATGTATTATGTCAGCAGAAAATGTGGAGTGCAGTGTTATTGCTCCAGGACCTTTAATCTCTCACAACCCTCTGTTCACTTCTGTGCATGTCCCACCTGGTTGCCATCGGCAGGCGTCCAGCTCACAGCGGGAAAGGAAGCGGATGTCAGCAGTGCTCGGTTCGCCCTCTTCTGGTCGGAAGTGAGGACCTGCTCCAATTAGCCCCGCTGTCAAAACATTCATGCACTGGGCCTTTTTCTCTGACTACAGGGCTATAAAGGCCTGACTGCAATTTTTTTGTTGTTAAATTGGACTTACATAACAGAACGTCTCAGTCCAATAACAAGCTATAAAAGCATGGGTTTGCGTGAGAACTAAGATTAAAAAACAAGGGTTTTTTTTCCTATTCAGAAAGACCAAAGCATCGTTCAGCCCAAGCATGCAACTTCTCAAAGACACCCACCGAATCAGAATCGAGTCCAAGTACAGCTGTGAAGTTGTACAGCATGAATTTCTTCTTTTTCCCCCATGCCAAAGGCTCCTTCAATCTTCACCCATGCCAAGGCTGACATCACAGCCTGAAGCCTCTCTCTCTCTCACTGTTAAGCTCTTAGTAGTCTCACGTCTGAATTTGTCTGCAATGTGTAATTAAATGTCATGCGACCTTCACTCCCAGGCGTTAGCTAGTGTAATAGCTTTTGCAACACAGCATGAGCTAAGCCTTCTGTATAAATGGTTTTGTGAAATAATACAGCTAAACTTAAAGCAAGCACCTTTATTTGTATGAACAGCTACATAGATTTGATATTGTACACTTTTTTTTGCTAATGTGTTGTCTTATACATGGAACTATAACAGAGGTTAAAAAAGGTGACTGTTAAAGGAAAAAAAATGGCATGTATACAATGCAATTAGCAAACATTATATCAAAATCAGTTTTTACAACTTTTTTTTAATATATATTTTTAGCAACCAATTCTTTCTATTGGTCTGCCATAGTGCAAACTGTGGTTTGAAGACAGAAAGTAAGTGATGTGGCATTAACATTCACATATACTTACTGACAAAATCTCTGTCTTTAACACATTTCAACATGTAGACTGCATTCAAAGTGCCTCTGGTTCAAGTCCTTCTGTCCAGTAATGCTTATTAATATAATAATAATAGTTCAAGTGTATAGGGCAGGTTCAAGCGGTTGAGTAGTGAAATGAAATACAATTAACTGGTGTGTTTTTATTGTAAAATGAAGACTTGCTTCCGATTGCCTAAAATCTTTAGACAGGTTTTCAAGCTTTTTTTTTTTTTTGTTTATCCCCAAAAGTGTCCTTGAGTCCCTCTCTGTTGCTCTTGGATACTTTACTTAACCATCTTAGGTGATTGTTGGAGTGAGAACAGAACTAAATGAATATTGTTGAGCATGTTTTTTTATAATACATGTGTTTTTTGTACTACAAGCAATGTTTAAAAGATACTTGTTGTCCATTTCTCCAAAGTTGAACCGGCATTACATTCCTTCAGTACGTCCATGTGACCTCTGACCCCAAGATGCAGATTTAGCGTAAACGAATAAGAAGTCAGTGAGAGGAAGCGGTGCTCTGTGGATGGCTCCTTGCTTGCTGCTATTCTGGTTCTATGGCATATTGCACAGTGTTAGCATGGATAATGGTTGAAAGGTGTCATAAAGAAGTCCATAGGGAAATGTTTGCAAATGGAACGGATCGAGTTCTTGCATGGGCACATCAATCATGAGCAGCCACAGCGATCCACCACCATGGAGGGGATCTTGCCATAGATGATCTGCTCTTTTCCGTTGAAGTAGAGCATGTTAATGGGAGACATCTTGGTGGGCGTGCAGCAGGGGCCGGCAGTGCCACGTGGGTTGGCCTTGTTGACCAGGTGTGTGTGCGGATACTTCTGCAAGTGAACATAGTCACACTCGCCCGAGCAGTAGTTGGCCTTGTAGCGTTTCGGGGCAATAATCCAGTCCCAGCCGAAGTCTTCAAAGTCCACCGTAAGTGGGTAGCGGCAGCAGCGGGACTCAGACGAATTCTCATCACAGTCTAGTCCTGATTCTCTCCTGGTTCGCTTGGGAACTTCAGAAATTTTGACCTCCAAGAATGGAAGCTGGGATTGGAAAAACAAAGGCATGACTCGTTGACATAATAAAGAATAATTCAGTCAATCTAGACTTGCCTAAACTTTAAATAGCCCATTTTAACCAGCAATGAGTGTAACTGCACACCAAGAACATAAATGACTCTGACGATAGACATATTAGATTCTTTTCACAGCTTCGGACATTTGCACTTTCCGACATGTTTCCTTTACTGGGTTTTTCTGATGTACATTCAGTTCAACTTAAAACTGCACATCAATAAGCCACTCACCAGTCCCTCTTCTCCAGGCTCCGCAGAGGTGATAGCGAGATCGTTGCTTTTGGAGTCAAATGCATTGATCTCAATACCCCAGTTGGTTTCCGGCTGCCTCAGCCACACGGCAAGCACCTGCTTCACATCGATGCTCTGCCACGACGTGACGCCTGCATCCACATCGATCTTCAGTGATCGTATTCTTACATGCCTTCTCCCATCTTTGATGGGCATGAGTCGCGATATCTGCAAGAACACCGTTGTTGCCTCATCCGCTGGGCGCAAGTGCACCCAGAGTTGTGCCCTTACAATGCGGCTCGCTTGGATCTTTGGGCTGAAGGAGAAAATACAGCACTTCGGTTTTTGGTCTACTTGAACGTCGGGGTTGGCTAAAAGAGAGTGAGGAAGAGAACAGGAGGAAAGTTATTCAGCTAATAGAAAACAGGACTAGATTATTTATTCAAATTGTATCCGAGAGATACCTGCATAGCAGATGACATGGCTTTGCCTCTAATGTGTGAGGTATGACATTAAATCTCATACCACAGCCTCGTAATTTAATTTGGCTTCTTTAATGAAAAGGGTACATGAACTGATGTGTTGTGGGGTCAGTGTGTGAGAACTACAACTTGGTTAAAATGCAGAGTACTGTACACAGAGCAGAAGTGATGAATTATCCCCTTAAACTCCTGGAGCTCTCAGTTTACAACTTACATTCCTCACAATACTTTATAACAAATACTTGAGTAAGCAGCGGATATGCTGTTTTGAATCATTCATTTTGAAAAGATTCAAAACTGCTGTAGATTGCTGGTTAGTAGTATATATATATATATATTTAGCATTAACGTGGAACAGTTCACAACACAACAGATACAGGTGGAAACCAACAGTTTGCATACACAAAGGGAAAAAATAAAGATGACGTATGTAATAATAGTGAAAAAAAAGTTCTCCCTCTCTGACTGTTATTTAAATAATCCCTAATAACTTATAGGTCCACTTGTATAACTGTCTTTATAACCACCTCCAACCTCTTTTGTTATCTGAACAGGTTTTTTTGTTTTAAGTTTTATTCTTCATGACGTTTGTTATATCTCAGCCAGATGTCTTCAAATCCGATCTGAAACCCAAAAAGGTGTTGGCAAAACTTTGACTTCTTTCCTCTTGGACATCTTGTAGAAAAATTGTAAAATAATGATACATTTTTAGAAGTCATGGAATCAGCTGTTTTGAAGTTACAGGACAGACTTAATTTACCAAAAAATACAAAAACATATGAATAATGTATAAAAGTAAAGCTTAGGAGGAATAGGAAAAAGTGCAAGGCACATGAATAACTGCATATGTGCAGTGTAAAGATCTAACGGACCAAGGGATTATAAAAAACACTTGTTAGCAGGTATAGATTATAATAACAATAATTAAAAAAATTTTAAAAAAAAAGAGGAAAAACCTGGACTCCATAAAAATGCCACATTGTTTAAATATATAAATTAAAACATCGGTACTTTAATCGAGACACAGAATTTCTTAATTTCTGAACTTCCTACCCACTTAAAAATATTCATTAATTTAGATTTAGCCTATAATAACCTTGATAATGGTGGATTTTGAAACAAAATTAGAAATTAACAGATCCCACACAGAATCATAGTTCACAAACGTTTCACGTGATCACACACAAAGAATAATACACAAAAAAAACAACATTTGCGTACATAATAACTCGCGTGAAAAGCCTACAAACCACGTGAGTTTTCTGTGCAGCGTGCGCGCGCGCGCCCATTGCCAGTCCAGAGCTGTTCCTACTAAAACCCCGTTATTAAAAAAGAAAAAGTTATGAGGCAGTAATATAAACAAACTGAGCGCGCGCACTTACGCTCGGCGGCCATGCACATGACGGTCTCGGTGGTGGCGTGCTCCTCGTCGTCCTCCTCGTCGTCCTGGAGCGCGGTTCCCGGCTTGCCGTCGTCCCCGAGCACGTCGTATAGGTCGAGCAGCTGCTGCACCGGGGGCGCTTTAGGGAGCAGCTGCTTGACCACGTCGCGGCTCACGTTCGGAGCGTGCTTGAGGCGCAGTTTGCTCAGGATCTGGGATTTGATGGCCTGCAGACGGAGCTGCTTGCTGTGCTGACGGAAAGCGCACGCGCTGGCGGCTGAGCACTGCGCCTCGCGCGCCTCCGTCACGGCGGTGGGTGGTTGTTGTTGCTGCTGTTGGTGTTGCTGCTGCTGCTGGTGCTGCTGGTGCTCCGGTGCTCCGGTGTCGGTGCGCGCCATCGGCCCGAAAGCCACCACGAAACCCAGCGAAATCAAAACCTGCGCCAAATGCATGATCACCCAGGTCGGATATCAGTGAAGAGTTTGTGCGCTGTTGTGTTTTCTGTACGACAGCAGTAACAATAACACCGTGCACACCATGCGCCATGCACACCGGACAGGTAGCGCGAGATGTCATGCTTCAATTCGCCCAAAAGCCTTTTTATACCGCCAAATTATTCCGCCGCTCTTATTTAGGCTCTGGCGTCGAAATCTATGATTGGCTACTCGGAGCAACAATAAATCAGAGGTGGACTTTTCCTTTCCAGCGCCGAAACCTTAAAGAGATAGAGCCACAGCTCCACTCCTGTTTCTGTTCGTACCTGCTATTACAGAGCATGTTTAATTCAAACACAATATATCCTGCTCTTGGCTTTTTGCATTTTGCGCATCAAACACTTATGTAGTAAATATTTTGCACAACAATGTGCAAAGTATTCAAGGTGTTTACTTGTTACAACCACTAGTACATTTGTGGAATATCAGAAGGGATGGTGGGTTGACCAGCTCACTGTGACATTTCTCAATACACCAAGTGCACCAAGATTATAAACTCATCTTTATAAACTCTCTCTCTCTCTGTGTGTGTGTGTGTGTGTGTGGAGCTACAAGTGCTACACCTGAGATACCACTGATCCTGACCCCCTTCTGCTCTCCGGGCCGGTATGATCCGTCCTGATGCCTTATTTCTGGTTGGAGTTCTCATCACGTTGCTCCTGCTGAGGACGGCCCCATATGAAAAGCATAACGATGCACCTAGAAACTGTGAAGATGGCTTTGATCTGCAGTTGAGTTTTGCAACAAAGGCTTAGGCCTACAATTTCCTTCATCCTAGTGAATTTCCTGGTTACACAATTGTACTTTTTTCACCATGTAATGGTTATTTGTAATCGCTCTATCCAGTGTCACCCAAATGAAGATGGGTTTCCTTTCTGAGTCTGGTTCCTCCCGAGGTTTCTTCCTCATGTCGTCTCAGGGAATTTGTCCCTCGCCACCCTTGCATGCTCGTTGGGATAAATTTATAAGTTTATAGGTTTAAAATTAATATATTTCTGTAAAGCTGCTTTGTGACCATGTCCATTTTAAAAATGCTATACAAATAAAATTGAATTGAAACGAATCCTTGCTCTTCTATCTGTTTTAACTGGACATCGTTTACTGCTTAACACTTGTTCTTTCGGATCTTGTTCCAGTGCCACTTTCAGGGTACTGTCACTTTCTCAGGCTGTTTCAGTGTATGGGTAATGATAATGATCTGAAAAGAATCAGACAAATGGAGAAACGTCAAGACAGAGAGATGGAAAGAGGGAATGAGAAGGAACGTGCAAGAGAATGAGAAAGACATTTTAAAACGAAGCCTTTATTGGTCATATACTTTACAGCACAGTGAAATTCTTTCCTTTGCATATCCCAGCTTGTTAGGAAGTTGGGATCAGAGCGCAGAGTCAGCTATGATACAGTATCCCTGGATCAGAGAAAGGTAAGAGTGGCAGCTTGGAAGTTCAGGGGTTTGAACCCCCGACAAGTAGGAAAGAGCGCTATGGGAGGAAGAGAAGGAGTATTGATGAACATTTTAAGGGATATTACAGAACAACATTCATCCATGAAAATGGGGTTTTCAGTTTAAAAGGGTGATTTTTTTAAACGAGAAGTTTGGAATCCTCTCACATCCCTACCTTCAAACTGAACCTGGGTAACCCGGACATTTGTAACTGGACATTCCTGTGTATATCACTGCAAACATTATATTCACAGTATATTCTGGATTTCACAAAAATAACCCTCCGGAATGTCACAAAATGTATACAGAACCTTTTTTCCCCAACATCAAATCAAAGTATGAAAGCATAATATCTATATCTGAAAGATATAAACTCCCTGTGTTCAAAGGGGGCAATATAAAGCAGGTACAGAGGGGTATGATGGGTATAGTGCATGTTGCAAAAACATTTAACATGTACACGTACTCCCCTGTAAAGTGCATCAAGACTTTATTTACAGCAGCAAATGGAGGATGACATGTTGGTATGCAACTAGTATATAGATTTTTTTTTTTTTATCTTGAGAAAACAGTTCTGTATCTAATCAGGAAAATCCTTACTTGGGACTGTTTTGTAATTACTGTTCCAACTATTCTTTTTATAATTAAAGACAGACTGCCATCTACTGTTCATATCTGGAACTCAGGTTACTTGTAGCTCATACATAAATCACCTTATGCAATTTTTAATTAATGTACCCTTAAACATATGATTGTAAATTCACAAAAATATGTAAAATAGAATATTGACTGCATAAAAAAAATTGCCTAAGATGGAAACACCCCTATATCCTGCCACCATCCCAAACACCAATAACCTTATCTAACCTAACAAGTCAGCTGACTTAGAATAGAATAAAATAGAATAGAATGCCTTTTATTGTCACTATACACATGTATAATGAGATTAAAAGCAACTCATTCAGTGCACACATATATTGCTAGAAATTATTGCTAGTAAAATAGCTCATATTTGATACAGGGTGACACAAGGATGATAACAGAACACCTTAATATCTAAGATTTTGTTCGATACTATCATTAGCTAAGTTAGCAATAAAGCTTGGCACATAGTTACTAACTGAACTGAGCTCATACATAATGCTTGTTATACTTATTGTCAAACTTGTCATCCAGCACCAGCAAACACTGATTCCTCTTCTTTTTTCTTCCTTGTCTTACTTCCTTCTTCCTGTCGTTCTTCCAGAGCTTCCTTCATGATTCTCACTAAAATGTAAAAATGTGCAATGCAGAAGGCGCAACATGGCGGCTCCGTAGAGGCGGACCCACTCCCTATGTAGATATAAAGGGCTCATTCGAAGCTTACAAAAACAACAATGATCCATAGTTACAGGTAATAGATATAGTATACTAATAGTAATAGTATGCCCTAAATCATTAGTCCATACACAAGCATTTTATGCATTATGGATTCTGTTTCTCTCTCCAAATCCTACATAGGGGACCTTTAAATGAAAAGTGTTGCGTCAACAATTTATATAATCTTATTCATAATTAAAATAAGCCATTTAATAGGTAACTTTTCAAACATCATTTTTGAGGTTATATTGTCCCATTTTGCAGAGAAGAAAGAAAAATAAAGTGCACCACTGGTTTTTATAAGTAAGTCCATGTAAAATATTGACTTCTTTTTTCTGGGAAAACATTGACCGAAATTCGCTTTGTTTTCTAAATTCTGCATATTCGCAGGAAATTGTCAGAAGAAAGTCATTAAATCCTGCCAACACCAGCACCAACACCAATCGACTGCGTTATGATGTTCTAGTTCTGTTTGTCATGTGTGGTGCTAGCTAGTTAGCCTACTTATCTGTTTAGCTACACACAGTCTGGGACTGACTTCCACTGATGTTCGAGTGAAATTAATGTCACTGATTACATGAAACTAGAAACAATGAAATCAGAGTGGTTATTCAGGTAGGACGGGAAAAAGCACTATAATCTGACGTATTACAGATAGTGCAAGTCTCCCTGACAATCCTATAATTGTAATTTACTGTAACTGTGTCAAAGATGTTGGGTGCGAATGGGCAGGAAATTGGTATAATTATGGTATACTCCATGTCAGCTCTATGTACATCAAATGTTATCACACCCCACCATTATGCGAAATAATATTTCCATTCTTATAACACTGCATACTACAGCTGTGAATTCAATCCAAGGTCCTTTTCACACTTGTGTTTTTCCAAACTTGGGGCCGTTTGGTATGCTTGGTAAAGTCTGAAAGTGTGGAAGCAGTCCCCAGTCCCAGAACCGATCCCTGCGCCTCCTGAAAACAGTGCTTTGAGATTTGCTTCTGCTGAAGTCAGAATCGGCCCTGAATGTGGGCTCGAGTATTCAGACCAAGTGTGAAAAATGCCCTAAATGTGTGGACTGTGAGATTAATGAGCACAGAGCAGGAACCACATTATGAGATGTTCTTGTTCCTCTACAAGCAGCTTGCAGTGGCGTTTTTCTACCAGAGAGGGCGAAATCCCCAAATCAAGCATGCTGTAGCTTTAATATGAAATTGAATGTTTTCAACAGGATGTAAAGTTTCGGTATCTCGTCCTCGCTGGTAGAAAAAAAAAGTTACTTGCAGAAGACGTTATGAATTTAATATGAAGTGTGAATCAAAAAGATTGTCCGAAAATAGCATAGCATGACACAGTGGGCTAATGAATATTCTGCTGAACCCCAAACCACAGATCGAATTATAATCAATTATAAAAACAACACAGTTCACTATCATCTACTCAGCAAGTATGATGTTCTTGGTACAAACATCTTATCTAATGCTTTCCATTGCATGAATAAAGAGATAAGTAAACATATTCTATGTCTGTTCTTGTTGCTTGTATCAACATTATATCTTCATTTTATGTCTTATCATTGATTGATATTTACTATTTTTTTCTACGTTCTTGGGGGTTTACAACCTTGTCGATGGCCCCGCATTCCCAAAAACAGTTTATGATGAAGCCTCGGCCTTGCCTCACCTGCTGCTGTAATCATAAAGACTGCACTGCACTCATCAGGACTCTTATTCCTAATCTGCGCATACCCACCATCCTGTAAACACACCACAACACACTGCTTCCTTTCAGAAATGGTTTGAAATAAAACCCATCTAGGAAGCTAATAACCCATAATTATCCTGGGAAGTTTATTTCCGACATCATCTCCATAAAGGAGCAACAAAACCAATTTCATTAAAAGATAAAGTGTGTAAAGATGAGGTCATGGGGTCACTGCAGTCGATGCTAAATGTAATTAAGTGTAATTTTCTTACTCATGTACAAACAGTTCTGAGTGAAATGTTGATTTCCTGAAGGTCTGCTTTTCACTGTGATTCTGCCCTTATGTTGTTCACAAAAAAGACTTAAGGGCTACATGTTAGCCTTCAAAAACATCCTCAGTCATTAGCTAGTTTTGTTCACATTTGCCAGTTGCCAAGCAACAGAGTTATCCTGACTTTAACCTCCAGTATCATCAGGACAAAAAATATACAATACCTTCTTCAATAAGAAATAAGAAATGGCAGCTTGTACTTCACCGATCAAATGCACACTGTACTGGTGGGTTGTGTAAGAAACTGTGCTGAAGAGAAAAGAACAAAAAGCCATCAAAACATGTGTGCAATGAGTGTAATGAGTATGTTTATTACATCATGTAAGTTAAAGCTCCACAAGCTAAAACAACCGTATCACATACAAATAACATGTTGGGTCATCTAAGATTCTTTGTAGGCCACTATATCTGTTTCTGTAAGCCACAGGTTACCAACCCTGGTTTTGGAGAACTGATGTAATGGCCTACATGTTTTAGCGCACACACACACACACACACACACACACACACACACACACACGCAAGCACACACCAACTTATAAGTAGTAAGTATAGGTAAGGTGATTAGCAGAATCAGGTGTGTGATAGATAGAGATACTGTATATACACAGTGTTTGTGTGATTTATTGCCTGCTGTGCTAGTGTGTAGTGTTAGAATAAATGCAAGTGTTTATAATAGCCGACTTTATTATGCATTTTAAAGCTGACTACTGAATCAAAAGCCTCGCATCGAATGAAACGATCACTGATAAGTATCATATCATTATGACCTTAATAGATACACAGATAAATAAAGTAATAAACATTAATAAACCTAATAAAATTAAAATTAAAATTAAACCTAAAGACAAATGTCTAATTCTAACTGAAATTAATATAAAATGTATATTAATATAATATATTAAATACATATTTATAACTTGAATGACACACATATACATACACACACCCCTCAGGAACACTTCTACACGTAAATGTCTGGAAGCTAATGGCCACCACTTTGAGCGCCTGTAATTGTTAAGGCCAAAGGTAACTTTATATATATATATATATATACTGTAAATTTACATACATTAATTGAACATAAATTTAGCTTTATTGAAATTGAAAGTTTGAGTAGTTATTTTATTAACATTATATCTGTACATGGCCATTTGCATTCAATGATAAGGTACAGTGCATATACGTCTTAGAGAGCATTTAATTGGACGAACACAGAAGTAGTACGAAGGTGAGTCATTGAATGTTTTTTATTGTTTTCCTGGAAGTGATGAATATCTTGATGAATATGAATATCTTCATCACTGAGGTGATTTTTAATATACTTTCATATTAGTGTTTATTACAAACAATAAAGGACAGACATCTGCGAAAAGCTCGGAGACACCAGTTCTGAATTCAGGGCCACTTTAAGGGTTAAGTACCCGATCTGACCGCCAGATGGCGACATCAACAAAAATAAAAGGTCATAACTTTAACCATGAAATGACCATGAAATCTGCAATAACCTACTTTTACACTGCGCCTCGCTAACGTTGGTTGGGGATAAAGATTACCGAGCAGCCGGAGAGAGAGAGAGAGAGAGAGAGAGAGAGAGAGAGAGCGAGCACTGCAAAAACACAAAGAAAATATACAGGCAGGTTGAAGAGAATAAATGCAGATCTGTTGAGTGATGGACTGACTGGAGGAAGTGCGACATTTCTGTCACATTGTGTTTCTTTGTAATAACAGGGATGAACTTTGGAGACTGTAATCAGGCTCCGGTAAGTGTGTGTGTGTGTGTGTGTGTGTGTGTGTGTGTGTGTGTGTGTGTGTGAGCTCAGAGCTGAGCCCTGTGCCACTTCTCCTCCTTCTCCTTCCCATGTGGAGAGGAACCTGAGCCGAGGCAGGAGGACAGGCGTCTCTGTGCATCTGATGAACAGCATGGTCCTCTCCGTCCATGTGCAGAGGTAGGTGCTTCACTCACACAGCAGCTTCACTCTGCTCTAACAGACATCCTCTCCAGGACATTACCTACTTTACTGTGTTATTATGCATGAATTATTATTATTATTTTCTATGCATGGTCTCCACCTTGATGCTCTCACACACGTGTGCACGTGCTTTCTTTCTGGCACACATTATAGTACTGATTCATGAACATATACCATGCTGTAACTGTCACCTCTTTCTACCTGTTATCTTTCTGTAAGGTGGCCAGGTGTGTGTGTGTGTGTGTGTGTGTGAGAGAGACAGGGTCGAAGTGCCCGCGCGCGCGCTGTTCAGATTTCTGACGTTCCTGACTGTGTTAGTGTGTATCAGGGATCAGACTGGTCACGTGACAAGGAACAGACCATGGCCTTGTGCTGATGACTATAATTGGGGGTGATGTTTTCTTGACCCACATTAATAATAATAATAATAGACGCCATTTTGTTTGATATTATATATATAATTATATATATATTGTTTGATATTCTTTATTTAAGTTATTAATAATTATTACAAATGGTACATAATAATAATAATAATAATATAGGACTAACATGTACAGAAAGGCTAAAAATGTAAATAAAACTTATTCCATTTGTTCAACAGCTAATTATTCTGAAAATGTAATTAAAATGTCCACTTTGTAGGATTCAGGCACGTGAATGCCCCTCCCTTTCCAGGTGTGTATTAGGGCGTACGTACGTTCACACTCCTCTGTGCTAAATAAGAAGTATGATCCTCCATTTTTCAAAATTTGGCTTCTCAAACAGCTCCAGCAAACACTGACTCTTCTCCGTCTTCATTTCTTCTTCTTTGTCGTCCTTCCGGTGCTTCCTTCTTGATTAACGGTGCCGCTTGTAAAAACGTGAAATGCAAAAGGCGCGCTGTAGCGGCGCAACATGGCGGCTGCGTAGAGGTGGACCCGCTCCCTGTGTAGATATAAAGGGCTCATTGTAAACTTAGGAAAACACAATGATTTGTAATTTCAGGTGATTATACACTGATGAGGGCATACTTATGAATTTGATAAGTATATTACAGGATATGTACCTGTTTCTGCTAATAGAGACCCTCAAAGCCTTGCATAGTCGACCTTTAAATGTAAAACTCTTAGAATGAAAAGATTGTCAATGTGTTGTGTTCACCTGCGCTGGACTCCATGACAACTGATGATGGAAATGAGACATAAATGACAGTGTTTTACTTTACCTGTAAGAGCACATGCACACTACCAGTCAAAAGTTTGGACACCCCTTCTAATTCAGTGTTTTTCTTTATTTTTATGACTTTAAAAGAGACTGGATAATGATG
>JAQMYM010000035.1:24322281-24336427 GCA_030014255.1 Parauchenoglanis ngamensis
ATCTTCACAGATTTTCTTAGTGAGCTAGAATGAGCAGGCTGAGATTTTAAAGACCTATTCATAAATGTTTTATTCAATTCACTAACTTCTGGCTTAATGTGAATTAACCTGATGTAGAACATTTCCACGTCGTCGCAGAGACGAAACACAGACTTATAAACATGGATTATTTTTTACATTTATTTAAAATCTGTGGTTTTATTCTACTTCTGACCGAGCGCGCGAGAGAGGCGGTGCAGTTTCACCTGTCGATGGCTTCCGCGTGCTGCTGCAGTACAAACGGCTTCTCAGCGTCCAGTGTGCTCTGTGGACACGACACAATGTTCACAATAATGAGGAAAACAAGTCTGCTCTTTTACCTTCTAAACAAAACGATTCGCTAAAGACACAAACGATGCTTCAGGATGTTACAAGATCAACATTTTGACCTTAACAGCACAATAATTCCTGTAATAACTATATTAAATTGATACCATGGTAGAAAAATGCTGCACAAAACATTTCCTTATCATCAAGTGATCAGTTTCATATTAAACATCGTTCTGCCTTTTGTAAATGTAATTTTCTGAGTTTTCAGTAACTCTGCATGAGTGATCATTTTCCTACACAGTGTTTTATTCTTTATATAACAATAAGCATGTATATAAACTGTTATCTTAATACACACTTCACGCTCAGCCTTTGTAGATACATCATGTCTGCTGCCATGAGATGTGATCGCGTTCTGGTGCGGTGATTAATTTCCACCCACCTGAGCATGAGTGAGCAGAAATGTTCGCTAGTATTTGTACTGTATTTCTATTTACAATAGACGCATATACACGCATGCAGTGAAACGACAGTCCTCAAAAGTGTCAAATAAGCTGAGAAATATGCCAAATTATGTTATAAATCTGCGTTGCAGTTGTGGCACGTGTTTCAGGAAGGTTCAGAGCGTTACTCTGAAGCGAGGACAACGTGGAGCGTCTGAATGCTAGGGTGCGTTTCCGCCTGACAGACATTTCAGGAAAAACACACGACATCAGAGCTGTTATGAGACTCCAGCTCACGCTCTCACACACACACACACACACACACACTAAACATCATATGGGGTGCTAAACATCATAAACCCTGCCTGATTGAGCCAATAAACCAGATGGCACTACGCTGATACATCAGATATGCCGGAGCGGGTTAGTTATTAAAACCTCACTAACACCACCAATGTGTACAGAGGACACGGTCAACGCAGCACATGTACACAAACACGCCTAAAACACTCGGGTGGAGAAGCCGTGAGTGTACGTTTGAGCTGTTTGGGAAGCAAACAAAACGAGCCTCCAGCACTCACCTGCTCCTGATACGAGTCGAGGAGCGCAGCCACGTCGCCGGCCGAGGGAGACCTCAGACCCACCAGATCCTTCTCCATAGCTGAGATCTGCGAGCAGAGACACGGGAATTTAACGCTTCCTGCCTGGACTCAGTGGGCCTCGTTTATCAAACATTTATTATTTTAAACATGGACTACACTTAAGTTTAAATCACTTGTTCATTTCAATTACACACACCAATTAAACAGACATTCTGTGAAAGTCTTTCATTTCAATCCAAAACAAATATGTAAATTACGACATACAACACGAGCCATCCATTTACGGCAAAAGCAACAGTGCCCTATAAAAGGAGGATGAGTCAGAGTGCGATGAGATGTATTACTGAAAGATGGACTTATTTTGTTATTTTCTTTATAATTCTCTAAGCCTTTTGCCTTTTATGGACTTTTGTGGGCGTGGCTAAATGCAACTCTGCAACACTTCAGTAAATCTGATGGGCATTTACACACAACTTGATTAAACGCCTGATAAATGAGGCTCAGCTTACTGCTTATATAACACCATGCTGGACTGGCAGATAAAGGCCACACATGTACCTGCACCTTCTCTCGAGCACCTCTCATGGAGCCTTCAATCCTACAGGATGCTGTTTTGCGAACCAGTCATCTGGATTTTCTAGATTAGTGAATGCTTTTGAATCATGACAACAGTCACGACGACAGAAAAACGTCCAGTTCAGATGGACAGGGATGTTCTGGCTTTATCGTGCCATCTATAGCGGAAATCGCTTTGAATCCTGCAGATGTGTAAGTCAGCGAGTATGTAAAGAATGTATGGATTTATCATCGATGAGTGTACGTTTGTATAAGCTTACTTTGTAGAACTGTTACAAAATAAGGAACAGGTCAAAAGGTTGGTTTGGTTTTGTCATTAGTTAACAGGGAACCAAAAATTATCAGTGAATAAATGCAGCTCTTGTGAAATTATAGGGACATTAGATTACATACAGCAGGCATATAACGTCTACACAGCCCTTTTAATATTGCAGATTTTTGAATCATGAGCCATGTCAGATCTTTTCCCCACCTTTAAAGTGACAGCGACAAAACAAATTGGGAGGACATACCGATACTGTAATCATTTTTTACTGCTCCACAACCCCAGTGTTTTTATGGAGCAGATCAATCAGAAGCAGCAGGTTGTGGTTTATAAATGATGATGTGAGGAGTGGAGAAGTACATCATTTCAGAACTCGGTCTTCTTGTTATTCTGTAAATGTAGCACTACTGTTTGAAATCTTGACAAAATAAACATAAAAAAAAAACCATGATCCCCGAGTTGATATTTTTATCTGGCTCTGTGCTTTGTGTCTCCTGCTAGCTGCCTGTCCTTGGCCTGGATGTAGGAGCTGTCCCGCACCCCACTCTCTCTCTGTGGAGGTGCCAGAGCGTCAGCATTAACACTGGCACCCTGGCTACATGCACCGGGTTTCTGTGCCAGGACTCAGCTTCTGTCTGCAGCTCCGCCTACTTCCTGCTGATTGGCTAGAGAAAATGCTGACTCAGTAACTTTGCCCACTCATTGTCCTCATCTGCCCTCTAGGAAATTAACCAAAAGTTAAAAGGCTGATGCTGGCGCTTGGTGGTAAAGTCAAAGTTTCGTATCATGATGTTCACCCGGTGGAAAGTGACACAAGCTCCCCGTAAAGCCTGAAACAAGTCAGCCCGAGCGTCTGTTTTCAGTAATACAGTCGTACCTTCTCTGACTGGACGAAGTGTGTGGCGACTCCTGACTTCTGCACGTCTCGACCCTTGAGCCGAAACCCCGTCAGGGCGAGGAAGAGTCCCAGCTTCCCCTGGAGCCTCGGCAGGAAGTAGCCACCTCCGACATCGGGGAACAATCCTGTTACAACCAACCAAAGCGTGAGCACAGAGTCGGAGGTGGAGCCTGATCATTTCTAATACCGTAGCAGTTATATATAGATTTGTACTTTTGAACTACTCTGATAACGTGTTAAATATAATGTCAAATCAGGCCCTCTAGATGTATAATGATTATTAGCAGGAAAAGGTCTTACTCATGGCCAAATTCTTAATTAATAGAAAAAGTAAATAAATAACTGCAAGTAGCGATTAAGGTTAATTAAATTACATTTAAATAAATATCCGGTACAATAAATGGAGCCTGTTGGCGAGTCGCAGTACCTTCTATGGTTTTATTTGTGCTAGATATTCTTTGCATGGCTGAATCCATAATAATCAGCTGTTCGACCATTTAATAAGTGTTTGCTGCCTTGTCATGAGACCATTTTATTATCCTGTAATGTCTTCACCCTGTGCCATGACGTATTGGGGCTCGTCCAGGATTTGTTATTAAAACATTCCTCAATTCCTAAGGTGCCGAAGAGAAATAAAGATCTCAAGCCCATCATCCTGCTTGAAGTTTCCTCGGTTCTATAAACTAACTGATCCCATTATTAATATTTATCTAAGCGTAATGCAGACAAAGCTCCGAGGTGGTCCCCATCCGTCGGGTGTTTATTCTCACAGTAAACAGAAGGCCAGAATCTCGCTAGTTCACCAGCTCTGGACTGAATCCAGATGACCAACGCCTAGAATAGAGAACGCTCTCAAATCCCTCACTGCGTGGATATTAGGATTCATTTCCTCTTCTGTTTCTCTCTCTTCAGAGTGCATCTTGTACTTCTAGTGGGAGGCAAATCAATAGAGTTAAATAAAGGAATGCGACATCTGCTAGTAGCACCGCATCTTATAATTGTAGCTACTGAAATCATTGCAAAGACATGAAGAGTTCCTGTTACCTAATAAAAAGCTACATCTGTGATATGAGAGCATGTTTCCAATTTCCAGGTACTTTCAAGAATAGGACATTATTCTGGGAAGCGATAGGAGACGAAACGGAGTCAGGGACGTTCTTTTTAAAGTCTACAAAAGTGTCCATTTCCACCGTGTCGCATGTATTCTTATATAAGGCAACGTAAAGAAATGTCCTCACGTAGTATCAAAGCCAGGACAGACGGCAGACTGGGACACTCCCGCTACCTCCCACCACAGGAGGATTAATCCGTCTGACCTAATTCCAGGCTACAAATGCAATTTCATAAAATGCAGATAATGTTGTACATGCGCTGGTCACTCACTGGATTCGTCCCACAATTACGCTTTAATCAAAATGGCACGTTCGAGTTTGGGGATCACGTTTGATCTAAAAACCTACATAATGCTCATCATCAGCAGACTAAAAAGGTCTCATTAATACTCTGGAAAAATTGGCTACAGAAGCAGACACGTCCTTTGACCACACTGGAAACCACCAGGGTTGAAGACCCTTAGTTTAGTCTCAATGCTTATTATATTTGGAAACTATAACATATTTTTCATCAACAGAAATACAGCATCATGTGGCTGCAGGATCCAAGCACTTTTGCAAACAGCTACGTAATTACATCTATAAAAAACCCGAAGTTGAACACACTGTTTCATAAAGTTTCAAGTTCCATAATTACAGATTAATGTTAACCATGTAAAATTCTTTCTGAACTCTGATTGGTTGATGGCAGCCATGTTTTTGTTTTTTTTCCAAATTATCATTATCTAGAGATATGATGCACTATCCTTGTGAATCGTGACTAGATCGACTCATGCTTGGACCCCTAACAAGTCAAACCATTTAGAGGTCAGAAGAATAAAATTAAATAATAATAATAATGATAAAATATATGTATTTAAAAGTTCAAATATATATTAGAATAAAAGAGCACACATTTTCTTTCTTTATAAAAATTGATAAAAGTTTCCAGACACTATTGGGCTACATGGCTCGCTTGCTTTAGGAATAAATAAAATATAATTACGTAATAAATATTTTAATATTTGGATTTACAAATTAAATTAAAATAAAGAAAAGTGAATTTAAGTCATTAAAGTGTTAAAAAATAATGGTGCTACACCTTAGACAATTGCAATTGTGAACAAGAGCGAATCTCTTCTTTGGATTCTTTAGGGTCTTTAACATTACACGGTTTTATCCTATGTAGTGAGCATTAATAGCATATAGAAAGTCATTTTGGATTAAGCCTAACTGTGTGAATTACATGTTGATGAAGTTTGACGTGTACATGGATCCCAAGTAGGATTGAGATAAATAAATTAGCATAATACTTTCTTCTTCTTTAGAGAGATTATCATACCGTTGTTCAAATTAAGAAAATTAAACACAGAAGCCTGCATCAACGTCTGATTATTAGCTTTAATGCGCAGATGCAGAATCACTTAAAAAAGCATCCTGATCCATCTAAAAATCGATTATTTGCCCATCCCTGGTGGACACCATGACTCACAGGCACTGATTTTGTAGAAGGAATCAGGGGGAGGATTAAGCTCCGGGACACATTAACGAAGAGATTTCAGAGAAAGATGAGCTGCAAATGAAACCGAGTGGTGCCTGACTCATATTCTGACCATTTCATTACCTCATGCTGTCTACCATTAAGGAGGTGTCGGATATCTCACAATACGGCACCCTACGGCATTTCAGCAGGTCTCCACCATCACCTACACCACTCGGTTCACTACAGCGCAGATAAACGCTTTTATTTAATCTCTTTTAGCAGAATTAACAGTTCATAAAATCAAACTGTGTGAGAAATGAAAAAAAGGGTCACCCAGGATCAGAAGATTAAAATTTACACAGGAAGCGTTCATGGATTCATGCCTTTGGGGTTGCCAGGTCTTCTTTAGAACAAGAACTTACCAAAAAGCAAAAATCAGAGGATAGAAAATAAATTGCAGACTGCAACTGCATAACTTAAGTGTTAACCAGAATCCTAACACTTATTACAAAGTAATAAGTAAAAGCATTGCAAGGGAATGAAGAAGTAGCTTAAAACAAAAAACAAAACGTACCATGAGCCTTAGAGTGTTCCATAAAACGCAGCATAAAAAGCACAATTTAAACAGTAGAAATGAGTAGAAGTAAAAGATTTCAATAAAAATCTAACTGTAGCTACACTGGCTCACAGACAACCCTAATAATATACTGAAGCACGCTCCACTCGGGAGCGCTTTTTTTTGCATCCAGTTTCAGCAACTCCTCACGATGTATTTTTAGAGAATTTTATATAATGCGCGCAATCCTTTTGGAAAATCCTTTTTATTTATTAAACAAAAATTACATTAATTTTAAACGTGCAACAATGTTAGCATTTTACAATTTAAGTAATTACTACTTTTTGTAACATGAGTTCATTGTTAATTGGAAACTTAATTGTTAATTAAGTTTAATTGTAATTAAATTTATTGGAAAATCAACATAGAAGGAGATCATCATATATCCACATGTAATGGATGACATATCATATATCCTGCCCTAATCTCTAAATCCTGTTTGAACATCTGTTACTTTAAAAAAAACAAAAAAAAAACAACCTTGATACCATCTTGTTCGAAATAGTAACTTCTCGAACACACTCCTTACAGTGTTAATTGTCATCAGCTCTCCATAACCAACACATGACACTGACTCAATCACTGCAATTCCCAATAAAGTGCGGAAAATTATTTTAATAACATGTATTTTGTGTCTAGGAGGAGACACTTCTCTTTTAGGATGGAACTGTACAGACATTAATTATTATGATAAAGACACAAGACCGTTACTTATTGACCTTTAAGCATAAAAATAAATATAAATGATTTTTTTCGTGGAATTGTGTGCAATTACTGTAAATAAAGCCCATTAGTACAGATGTTTCAATATTATGGTCAATAAAAATGTCTGGTAGAAACCCTGCCTTATATTTACACTAGCGAGGGAAAATTTCGATATAGCTTCACGTAAATCCACTGAAATCAATAAACAAAATCCAGCCATGACCCAGTCTGTGAGCCTGATTCTGTTTCTCTGAACACACCTGAGTGCAATCTGATTACGTGAGGCAGAAGCTTGTTAACATCATCTGCGAACAAAACAGGGGCCGATCGATAAGGGAGTTTTGGCACTATTTGGCAACACCGATAGTGATAAAAAGGTCAGTGGCTTCTGATAACCGATATTATCGGCCGATACCGATCCCTCGAGAAGAAAGACGAGCATGTCTTCATTCGGGCAGAAATGCATTACAGTAGCGTAAATAGTACAAAAATAGTCAAGCAGGCCTAAATGTGCAGAACGGATACGTTTGCATGATGTACACAAAAGAATTACTTTAATTAGGCCTAACTATTCATCAGGAAACATGCAAATTTATTAGTTATGTGTTTTCAAGGTATAGTCTACTAAATAAATAAAAAAAATAATCCATCTTCACTTAAATATAGCATATATATGTAATGTCAATATAACTATGAAATACTATATATTTTATTTGTTCATTTATATAGGAACTGCACAAAAAATATTTTCAGTTAAAACTGAAAAGGACGATTTGTGCATATATACATTTAATTTGTGTACAACACCTTCATCTGCTTGACTCTGCTTGGGTCAGCTGATTCTTATAAACATGTGTGTTACCAACAGTAGAGTTGCAGTGTGCCCTCTGGTGGACAAACTACACAACAACCATCCTTATAACATGGTTGAAGGATCCATCTTCTATCTCTCCATGTCTTTTTAATTGTCATTTACCGGGCATTATGAACACCAATACCGATTTATTGGCAATTACTTCGTCAGTCAATAATCAAGTCAAGTCAAGTGGCTTTTATTGTCATTATATTGTATTGTACATTGTAATGCTTTTATTTATCTGACGATTTGTCAGTCGGGCTCTAGTATAAAACGGCATAATGTACCTACCGCTCATACGAAGCCCTTCCCAATGCGGCATGTAGGCACGGTACGTGAACAAGGAGAATAAATTCCAAGACTATTTTTGCCCAATGTTTTGTACATGAATGCATAAAAAACATTTCTGCAACCACTGGATACTCATTAAAAAAAAATCATCATTAACATTCTTTAAATGATTGCCAGAAGCTGTACTCATCACTGTGAGATCCATGAAATGACTGATTTTATGGAGTGAAATCACAGTCAGCTCAATAACTGTTTTTTAATACTTCATTTGGCCTATCTTAGGACTGGTGTTAAATAGGTTTTTCATACTGTGTTGTATTTTGATAGATTTATAGTTAATTATTTGTCGTGATTGTATATCATTCTTACAATCTCTCTTTTAACCTTCTAATTCTAATTTTCCACAATTGTTTAGTTGCACATGTTTTACCGATATATTTGTGACTTGGCTGCGACTGCTTGATACTACAAAGCAAATAAAAAACATATCATCTAGCTATGCTAGTAATGTATTTACGTTGCAAACTTTTGTTACAGAATTAGGCTCCAGGACTAGCCGAGATCAAGTCAAGGCAGAGTCTTAATGGGGTCGAGGCCAAATAAAAGAGGGGCCGCGTCAAGGCAATCAAATCTTTTACGAGACCAAGCCTTTACATCAACTAGCTATGTTCATTTGTGCATTGTACCGAGGGTTAGACTGTTTTCTCGAAAAAAAAGAAAAGGAATGACTTCTTTTCAAGCATTGTGCATGAAAAGGAAAGACAACACGAACATTATTTTCTTCAAACTAATGGTTGGGATCAAGACGACATTTAGCGAGACCAATGACCAAGTCTCAGAGACTGGATACTGAAGTAGTACTTCTGTTGAAGTTGTATTTATCAGTTGAACTGCAGTTCTACAGCTCTATATTTTGGTGAACTTGACTGAAAGGTATTCACATGACTTTACAGTGCGTATAAAGCGTACTATACTGTATACAATGTGTACGAGGAACGGTATGCAGTAGCCTGTATATACTGGTGCCGTGATCAGTAAAGAGAAGCGATGAGTAGTACGTATGCTGAGCAGGACAGTGACCACAGGAGCACACACACACACACACACACACACACACATGCTTGTTCTTAATGGCATCAGCGGTCCAGATACACACGCATGGATGTGATAATGGAGCGTGCTGAACAGGAGCTGAGCTTCCTGCCACACAGGTTCCTTGGGGAGCTTCTGCCCACTTCCTGTGCACCAAGGACGCTCATTGCTCAGCTCACACAAGAACACGGCCAGGCTTTTTATCAAAACTCAGGCTGGCTGAATCACAGCTCATTCATCTTACTGAACATGATTTCCACCACATCAAGGTTACAGAGGTATTTACCGAGAGAAAGAGGAAAAAAAGAGAGCGACACAGAGCAAGAGAGCGCAAGCAGGCTAGGCTTTACTATAAAAGTGGAAATAGAGCTAAAAAACATGAAAAACAACTCGGTGCTTTCTGAGGAAGCGGTGTTCGAATACGACTCGGTCAATTCTTCACAATAACATATGACAAATCAGCCAATTTGTGTGCAAAATTTGAAATGAACATTCAGGTTATTATATAAATGTCATTTCGTTGATTATAAAAGCTTTGCATTTCCTCTTCCTTAGTATTTGGACGAATTTACTGCCAGCTTATGATGAACTCTGAGGGCTATGAATATTATAGGAACGCATTTGCAGCCTTTTAAGCTCTTGGGGTTACTTACAGTAAAGTCAGCGGCCTTGTTTCACACATTACAAATACATTACGGTCCTGAGAGAGAGAACATGCTGTAGCTCAAAGACAATGTAGTAAACAGCAAGCAATAATGTTTTTAAGTAAATTCCAAGCCTGGACAGACAAGATTCAAGTCAAGTCCCAAGTCTTGACACAAAAACGCCAAGTTTTAACAGACAAATCCCGAGTCGAGTCACAAGCAATTACACACAAGTCCTAAGTCATGATAGACGAGTCCCCATTCGAGTTTTTACACACAAGACCTGGGTCAAATACCAAGTCATGGGAGATGTATCAAGAGTCCAGTCCTAGATTCTGGCAGTCGAGTCCAGAGTCAAATCCCAAGACTTGACAACTTCTCTGTTCAAATCTCAAGTTTTGATAGGCAAGGCCTAAGTCAAATCTGAAAACTTCTGAAATTCCAAGTAAAAGATAAATCTAGAGCCAAGTCACAAGACATGACAGACCTGCATTAGTTAAGTCCTGCATTAATTCCCAAATCTTGACATACAAGTCAAATCCCAAGTCTTTGGTCAAGTCCTGAGTCAAATCATGAATCCAAACAAGTCCAAATTCAAGCCCCAATTCTTCACAGACAAGTCCTGAGTCTGTCCCAAAGCTTTCAGACGAGTCCCGAGTCAAACCCATGATGGAAGCCATGATGGATAAACTTAGATTCGAGTTATAAGCCATACAAGACAAATACAGAGTCCTGAAAGCCAAGTCCTGAATCGAATCACAATTTTTGACAGACAAGTCCTGGGTCAAATCCCAAATCATAACGAACAAGCCCAAAGTACCAAGCCTTGATGGACAAGTGGTGAGGTAAATTGAGCTGCAATGCTACGGACTGTACCACAACGACACCCTCCAATCCATAACAGACAAGTCCAAAGCACCAAGTCTTTACAATCATCCTCTACAATCCTGAGTTAAATCCTGAGTCAATTCCTAAATCTTGACAGTCAGTGAGCGTACAAGTGTAAATCTCATTAGATTACTGAAATTTATTTGATCATATATAATAGTAAGGCATCTTCATGCCAAATCAGTGCAGACATCTGCTCGATGTAATAGGAGCCTGAAAACACAGAGCCTGACTCATTACACTTAATGCAAGTATAAATGCTTTTCTTTAAGTAATTAGCGTACTATGCCTCGCCAAAGGCACAAAATAGCTCAGAGTGAATATTTAACATGTTGCTCACGACATCCTTTATGAACCTCTCAAACGTGAGAAATAAACATCTCGTACATCTTTATTAAACACAGAGCACTGTTTCATGCCACACGGAGATAAATAAAGCGCCATACTGAAGCGTGTCTGCTGAGTGCAGCTCCAGAGGCCAAGCAGCTGGAAGGAACGAACAGCGAGTGCTCTCTGTAACTGACACCAGTTAACGAGTCATGGAAGGAAAACACGCGAGGGGTGAGAGCACGGCCTCGCGCACTCGATGGAGGTCCGTTTTATTTACTGTGGAGAGGAAGGCACGCATTCCTTCCATGGACAGAAGGAGTGTGGTGCTACCTATGATCCATATTTAGCGTGCTAGGCTTCCAGAGTGTGCTGACAGCAAAGCAGCACCCCTGGACATTTTCCACATAAAGTTAGCCTAAGAGATAAACAGCACCATCAGTGAGGAGGGGTGTGTGTGTGTGTGTGTGGGAACAGAATGAAAGCACAGCCACCGAAGCCGCACAATTCAGAGATGACATGAAGGCCTCATTTACAAGGACTTTTTGGTATTCAATGGGAATGATGTATTGACGAACAGTTCACGCCAAAATTTAGCTCTGTTCACCAAAGTTACCGTAACAATATTCGATGATTTTAAAATACCTGCTATAAAACTCTTTGCCTACAAACACGCCTACTATATTTCAACAAAGCATGTGAAGGTGTTTTACCAAAAAGTTCTTGTTGTGGCCTGAAGCAGCTGGTCTTCTCTTCAGGCTGGGAGGCAGACGTTGGGTTTGGTCGCCCAACGCGGGAATCCAGATCATATCATCTGCACTGGAGGCACAGCTTCAGTAGCAAACAAGTGCCTATTGTTTTATTTCTGTAGTTCAGGACAATGAAATGAAACATCAAACAAAACATCAGCTTCATTTAGGCTTGAGCACCAGAGAGGATTCTCGAACCTTCACCAATTTTTAAAATGTGGAAACAGAACAGATTTTTAGCGTTTTCTTCATAGGAACGCACACACCAGATGATTCAGTCAAGACGCAGGACCGCACACTTGGCAAATACACCAAAAGATTTCAGAGAGAAGATTCCAAGGGCTTGAGATCTCAGCAACTCGCGTGATCAAATGTGACTCCGGAGCAAAACAGACACGGCGTCGTCAGCTGGCTGCACTTGTGCGTGCTGTGTTTTGCATTGAAAAACAAAACACTGGATGAAGTCATGGCTGAGAAGATGGAAGCAGCATGGGCTACACATTTTGCGGGGTGAGCTGGAGGGGAGCTGGAAATAAGGTTTTACTGTTAGCCTCAAACGGAGCTAGTGAACGCTACTGCTACAAGCTAACGTTATTGCTAATTGTACACAGGGGTAGGGGAGTGTGAAACCTGTGATCATTAGAAATGTAGTCATTTTCCTACATCAGCTGACCTTGCACTGGCATGGAGAACGTTTCTCTGCTCTGGGCTTGTGACCGTCAACATCCGCTTGGTGACGCTCGCCGGTCAGCTCGCTCTCGTTGGCTATCGCGGGTTTCTGCACAATATTCCGCCGCTGTTCCTTTCACACTACGGGATTTTAAGCCGGATTTGACCCAAGATCGGCCCGATTATCCTCTACTGTGGGGCCAACCATGCAGAAATCACAGACCTTATTAAACATAATCCCACAATTTCAGGGAACATGAGTACACGTGCCTCCAGTTGCACTGTAAGATAAATGGGTCCTTGTAAATTATACTACACAGTGTGACTTAAGGTACCATTGTTCACTTCTTTAACCTTATTTTCTCTCAGATTGGAAACCCACCCATTCCCATGCACCAGTTCTCTCCTAATGCACCAAGCGGGAGGGTGAAGGCTAGCACACGCTTCCTCGGAAACACAGGAGTTTTAAACCTGAAGCTAATGTCCCTCTTTAACACAGTGCTATGTTCTCTCTTCCACATACATGAGCTCGGAGACGCTGAAACACTTCTGGTGCAGATCTGTTAGATGAGGTTTATTTTTGGTATTTCATGAGAAGTTAGCGGTTGTTTGCTGTGCTGATGTCAATCTTATTGCAGTTACAATAGCGTTTAGTAGCAGAGAAAAATCTAACAATCTCAAATATAAGGTCAGGTAAAGCTCCTAAAAGCAATCGATCAGGAGCTACTTTCTCACGTCAGTGGCACATTAATGAGATGCTGCGTTTAGGCTCATCAGCCAGCCATCAACAAGACATCAAGCATCACGGGGATGGGTGCGGACGGCGAGATTTGCCTTATTATTTACGTTCGGGGTGGATTTTTCCACATGAAGTGGAAGGATCATGGTCACCATATTTGCCAGTTTGTATTTTCTAAACGACTACGATAAAATTTGCTCTGAGACTCTTTCTCTCTCTGACTAACCATGGACAAGCGTTCCAGCATGAATATACAGCCTTAAATATGCATCAGCTTATTTCAAGTGCTTTCAAAGAGGCTTTTTCCTCTCACACACACACACACACGCACGCGCACACGCGCGCACACACACACACACACACTTTTTCGCAAAGGCACATGAAATAAAACTAAACATGTTGGGTAGGTTTTGGACTTTTTTGTGACATTATGACGTTAACAGAACCTGTCAGATATATTTTTTAATAATGAAATGAAATAAAGTTATTCCGATGCCTGGCCATTAAGCATAAATATAATTAAATAAATCAGGCTGAACTACAACCATTTGTTGCGAAATCGATGTGTGATATGCAAATATGCGCATATATAATGAGCTTTGTAACACTTGCACATTTTAAAGCATAAAAAAATCTGCATTCACGTACAATTTCAAGGGGTCATCTTTCATTCAGATATGAGCAAAAGAAAATAAACATTTTAAGGTATAGGAGTAAATCAAAACAAAAAAACGAACAAACAAAAAACACCTATAGAAGACAGATTTTGGGAACAGAGATAAAGATGAAGTTTGATCTGCAGCCAGAAAAGCCATTATGTGCTTCGTGTAGAGAGAGAGAGAGAGAGAGAGAGAGAGAGAGAGAGAGAGAGAGAGAGAGAGAGAGAGAGAGAGAGACAGAGAG
>JAQMYM010000035.1:24340082-24350449 GCA_030014255.1 Parauchenoglanis ngamensis
AGAGCGAGAGAGAGCGAGAAGGACAGAGAGAGAGAGCGAGAGGGAGAGAGAGCAAGAGGGAGGGAGAGAGAGAGAGACAGAGAGTGAGAGTGAGAGGGAGGGAGAGAAAGGGAGAGCGAGAGAGAGAGAGAGACAGAAAGAGAGAGAGCGAGCGAGCGACAGAGAGAGCGAGAGGGAGGGAGAGCGAGAGAGCGCGGGAGAGAGAGAGAGAGAGAGAGAGAGGGAGAGCGAGAGAGCGAGAGGGAGAGCGAGAGAGGAAACATTAGCCAGAGACACACAGATAACCGAAATTTGAACTCTACTTTGATTTTTAAAAAAAAAGAAAAAGAAACAAGCCCATCCAAGTAGGCCTTAAAACAATTTAAAGTAAAATTCAGTTTAAATAAAACCTAAATGACATTTATAGGAAATGTGATTTATTATAGTTTAAATTCATTTTTTAATTAATTATTTTGCCAATTTGTTTTTTTAAGCCTTCATATTTACTACAACAAATTCTAGATTACCATGATCGTCACAGAATAAGGGAAAAAAGGATAGGACTACTACTACTAATAATACTCTAATTAAGTATCTCCTTTGTAATGCTCATGGTCAGTGCACAAAAAAGACTATCAAGAAGAAAAAAAGGATCAGTGTCGGGGGGGGAAAGGTAATTTTAAGAGAGGTCACATGGTTCTGAGATGTTTCTTGTTTCCATGTCAACAATACCGCAGGACAATGTTCTTTAACAGCAAGTGTGTGAGTGTACTAGCATCCCTAAAGCCAAGTGTGTGTATGTGTGTATACATGTGTGTGTATATGTGTGTGTGTGTATATATATGTGTGTGTATACATGTGTGTGTGTGTGTGTGTGTGTGTGTGTGTGTGTATATGTGTGTATGTGTGTGTATGTGTGTGTACGTGTGTGTGTGTAGGTATGTGTGGGCTGTGAGTTGTTTAATAGCCAGCGCACACTCGCACATTGCTGTGAGTGAATTGTGTCGACGGTCTGCATGAATGTATTATTAATGCCTCGGGGTCTTACAGGAAGGGAAGCAGACGCTGAGCAGCGTGGCTCTTACCAATGGCCGTCTCTGGCATGGCGAACAGCGTCTTCTCCGTGGCCACACGAAAGCGCCCGTGGACCGAGAGCCCAACACCCTGGGGGGGGAATGATGAACAGAAAGAGAGAAAATCAATAAGAGAGGCTGGAGCTGACACAGAGCGAGCAGACTGAGAGATACGGAGAAGAACCGGAGCCGCAGTGCAGGACTGAAAGCAAAATCAAAAGGCAAATATTATCCAAATCAATGAAAATGTCTGTCTGAATGTTACAGTATAACAATAAATAGAGACTGAGGTAAATTCTGTACCACGACATGTGGGTCAGTGCTTGATGCTGCAACAACAATAAATATAATAAATATAATAATAATAATAATAATAATACCCCACACATCTAAGCAAAATGGAGACAGGTAAATTTTTCTATTATTATTATTTAATGCATTTGTTTATTTACTCACTTATGTAGTGAATTTTCCTAAATGACCCATTTATATAAATATTTACCTATTATTTACATGCGTTCAGACTGACAATTATCTATAATTATATATTAATAGTTAATAATTATTTATTTAACAGTTGTGCGCATCCAAACATCCTTGCGCTGGCAATTATTAATTATTAAATACATTTTATATGCCTTCATTCCATCACCTTTTTTTAAGTTTTCTCTCCAATTTTTTTCTAAATGATGCAGGAATTAGTAGACTTTCGGAAAACGAGGCAATTTAAACGACGTGGAAAGAGATGCGCAGATCAGAGCAAATCAGCTTCTTTTGCAAAGGAATGAATTCCCCTTCTCAACCTAGCATGTGCACCTAGCATGAGTTGTTGTTTGCGTCTGAGGGATGAAGTCGGGACAGCACAGCCTCAGCCGGGACTCTAAATCACAGGCTGTGTATGAAGTTGTTTGTGTAGGGTTATAGCAGGTCCCTGACTGGCCTGTTTTGTGACAGAAAGGTCAAGGTGTCTTGTTAGCAGCCTCTTAGCTACAGCAATAGATAAAGCAGCCCAAAACAGAAACCTCCCGCAGCAGAGATACACCAGGGGTGGGATTTTTCACAGTGGTAAGCTTTGAGTTGCAGGTTTTGAAGATGTGAGATGATGGATGCACCGCCACCGTTCTGCGGCGTCAAAGACAGAAACGCCACCTGACCAATCTGCATGCAACCACCACCGCAACTCCTGTTAACTACTGAATAAACATGCAAACATCACCTCACCCAAGCGTTCTGTTTAGCTCAGTAGCTGAAGAAGCGACCGGTCCCAGCAGGTCACCTCATTAAAGCGCAGGACTAATGGTCTGCTCTGTGTACGAGAGAGAGAGAGCGTTAGGACACTAGTCCTCTTCCTGTAAACACCATAATGAAGTGGAAGGAAAACACAGATCCCTCAAAACAACCGCGCACTACTGACCAGCGATGATGTGCGGTCTCGTACCAAATGCAGCATTCTCTTATAGACATCCTGTAGAAATAATATCTACACACCCTGTAGTGATCCTGTAGAACTAATTCAGTAGATTCTATAGTGATCCACTAGAAACAAGTTAGTAGATCTTGTAGTGATCATGTAGAAATAAGTTTGTAGATGCAACGGTCACTCTGTGGGAAAAATCCAGTAGATCCCACAGTGATCCTGTAGAAATAACTCAGTGGATCTTGGTTATCCCATAGAAATTCCAGTAGATCTTGTAGCAATCCTGTAGAAATTATTCAGTGGATCTTGTAGCGATCCAGTAGAAAATAACTACTATATTAAAACTCTTTTCCAGCTCCATATTTTGTGTAACTACTATTCAGATTAGTAACGATAGCTCAGAAACGACACAAAAACCAAATCGTTTTGAGGATAACAGCGAGTGAGCCGTTAGAAAACATTCAGGCGATCTTGTAGCAATACCGCAGAACTAAATCAGTAGATCCCAGTGATCTCGTATAAATAATTCAGTCAATCTTGCGGCGATCCTGTAGAAATAAATGAGTAGATCCGGTAGATCCCACAGTGATCCAGTAGAAATAATTCAGTAGATGAACGCACCATGAAATTCAGCAGATTCTGTAGAAACAATGATCAGGATCCTGTAGAAATGCTGCAGAAATTATTCTCTAGATCCTGTGGAGACGATGCGGTAATGTAGCGCTTGCAGAAATCCTATAGAAATAATGATTTAGAGCCTATAGAAATGCTTCAGAAATCATTATGGAGATTCTGAAGCAATAAATTCTGTCGATCTTGTAGCAAGTAATTGAGCACATCCTGTAGAAATAATTCAGTCGATCTTGTAGCGATCATACGGGAGACAAAATCAGTAGATCCTTTGGAAATAATAATTCAGTAGATCTTGTAAAAATCCCATAGAAGTAATCCAATAAAAATTACCCTGTAGAAGTCCAGTAAGTAACCAAGTGTATTTAAGAGGCATCACACAGCAACCAGTGTCAGTCTCAACCCTCTCTGATCTTTACATAAGGAATAAAACATGGTGTGTTGTGCTGTTATAGTAATCAACGTTGGTCTGGTAAGAGGAAGTTTGCTTCATCTCCCCACACCACTGATTATTTTACTATAACAGTGAGTCCTTAACTGATTTATTACTCTTCTACTACAGAGTTTTCCAACACCATTTATTTATTCATTAAAGAACAATGTCATACGTTTTATCCATTTATAGTTACAAATTAAGTCAGTAACAGTTTTTTTATATACACACGATACAGTGAGGTTATTCAAACCTGATGTTAGGCGGCTGCAATTCTGTGCTTGCGGGGTTATTGTATTCTCAGGGACATTACAGTATCAGGGACTGGTTGCATCTGCACCCCAACAGAGCGACGCGTAGATGGAGAAGCAGGCTAAAAGGAATCCAGGTGATGGAAATGTGCAAACCCGTCAGAACAAATCCGCAAATAAATAATCATTTAAACCAGTATTATGGCAGAATGACCAATAACATACAGCCCAGTGCAATACTATGCACCACATTTGGTACACAACTGAATTCCATATACCCTGATATAAAATAAAGCACAAGCATTACAGCTGCCAAACCCAAGTCTGATATTCCCTTTCATTAACCAGCTGAAATGTTTGCTTAAGTTTTTATGAATGTTGATTTTAAGATGTTGACATAAAACTAGGGATCGGTCCAATACCATGCTCAATTACGTGTATAAAACGCATAAAATTACCTGTATAAGATACCAGCATCCGACATCACTTGTCACTATGTGAAGTTTTAGTACGAATAAAAAGAAGAGCGAAAAATGACAACGACAATCAACGCAGAGCAGACGGCAAACTGCGCAGTGAAAATACGAAGAGGAGAAACTACAGCATCGTCCCACATTACAAGTGATCAAACACCGTTACCATAAAACTCAAAAGTTCATCTCTAGGAGCAAATGAAGGCTAGGTGAGAAAAAAATTCTACAGAAGATGCTAGAGGAGTCAAAATAAAAGACTTGATCAGCCGCGATCGCTTACAGACAACGAGGTATCTTGATGCAATGTGAACAAAAATGTTCATTTGTACAGGAGCGATTATCTGAAACGAAACCAAGCCCGATCCATGCTGAATAACGCCACTATAACATTAGCAAGTTGATTTTGAATTAATGAAAGTAGCCTAGGTCCTGCAGTTTCTTATGCAATTTTTATTTTAATGTATTCTTTTTTTTGTCTAAACACCCCAAAAATACATGGTCTACTCTGCTAGAAATAATACAAAACATTTCTCTGTCTCAAAACTGAATTATAATTTTTCAGGAAGTTCCAGATCAAGTGGACCCTGAGTACAGTCTTCAAAAGTCCTTTACTCTCCAATGAATTAATTACGAAAGCCTTTGTGAGGTGAATATAAAGGCCTTCAGGACCTCTTCAGCCTGAGAAATACAAAGTGGCATTATAAACAGTCCAATCTCAGTTGCATATTTTCATTCACATTAGGCCTCTTCTGGTACATGAAATGTGCTCATGCCCTGCCAGCACATTATTCTTGGAACATTGGAAACTCTTACTGATTCTCAGAGATATTTGGAGGCAGCTTATAAAGAAACTCTAGGGTCATCTCGGACAGCTCCGTCTTCATCACTGACGGAAAATACCACCGTGCAGACCAACAGATTCATATCAACGAGATTGATGTGGAAAGTAAAATTTATTTTAAGAACATCACATCTGGGAGCTGTCTGCAGATCTGAAAACGCTGTCACGGAGACGGTCTAAAAAGGTCAATAATAGCAGTCTATAAAGCTGTGATGTCAGGTGTGCATGAGAAGCGTAGCGCTCTGATTCTCATCAAAAATGCTGAAGACTCGTTACAATATGTGAACAGGAGAAGGAACAAAGCACCTCTTTGTTTTAACCTTCATCACACGAGACAAAAGCCATCTTTCAAAGCTAAGGCTGTTGTCATCCTCTCCACTTTATCCATGTTAGCGGCTAGTGCGTAAATAGCAGGGCACTTAACCTTCCACGCTGGAATGGTGTTCAGTCAGCTCTTTATATTACAAGTAATGGCAATGTTACCATTTATAATCATACCTAAAGCCGTTAAGTGAACTCCTACGCAATAAACGCATAAAGCTGCCTTAAGATATGAAGTGTTTAGAGTGTTTGAATCAAACCTCGGTGCGTTCTCCTGCCCTGTGCGGTTCTTTTGGCAGGTAAGAACACAGTAATCACGCTCCGAGACTATCTGCGTTGACTTCTGTAGACTGCACTGTGACAGCCAATACAAGAGTATCTCCAGCTTTCATCTGTTCTCTTGCTTCCTTGATCGGATGCTGCCCGAGTCGTCGGCCACGGCCCCTTGACGTAATCATGGGGTCAGACGGCAAACAAAGAAACACAGAGTACTTTTAATTGCCAGTAGAAGATTAAGATCTGTTTTGGTCATTTTCACAGCTCAAATTCTGAACACAAAAAATGCTCGTGTCCTTCAATTTCAGACTTTGTGTTTGCACCCTCGGCATACTCTGTGGTATTTGTGTAAAACGTGCTTGGAGGAGTATTATTTGACACTCCTTGCTGAAGCATATTACAGCTGGTTGTGTAAACTGTACAGGTTCTGTAAACCTACAGAAAACACTGAAAGCCAAACAGCAAAACGGCTTCAATGACTGGTCACACTTCCGGCAGTCTAACAAGAATTTGCGTATTCAGATGCATCTCCGGATCTCTTGCCTTTCTTTACAATTACAGACTAGCAGCAAAATTTTAATCCCAAAGTTTTCAGTTTTCTCAGTTGTAGCAGGTCAACAAACCCGTAAAGGCTTGTTTTGAGAAAACTAACAAGTAATGTCAAGTAAGATCATGATTCTGCTCCATTTTTCACAAAATCTGTCTTTAATAAGCAGTAGTGCTATGCTGCCTCATACAATTATGGAAGTAATTCCCTTCACAATTTATTTTAAATCATTAATTCTAATGTCTTAGATTTGGCATTATTTATTTACACATGGCTATGTTTCTTTTTGTTGATATTTAGCTGTATTCTACATTTAAGTGACCTGGGATCCACAAAGAAAATCAGGAATCTTTTACACAATGAGGCCGAATCCCAAATACCATCTTATCTGCTATATATGCCCACTACATAGGATATAACACGCTTCCCTGATGGACTCGGTGCTCTGCTGAGGTCCGGGTTCGATTCCCAGGCACACGGGAGTGCAAAATCCAGTGTATATCTGCGTGTCGGTCCCAAGCCCGGAAAAATGGGAGGGTTCAATCAGGAAGGGAGAACTTGGCCAAACCAGATACGCGACCCCTAATGGGAGAAGCCGAAGCATAACAACACAGGGTATAATATAAAGCTGTTGTACCTATATATGGCACTATTAGCCTGACAGAACATGTAGCTAATGTAACACAACATCTTCAGCTCTAAAACGTAGCTGAGCTTTGCCTTCAGCGAAAAGCTAATAAAACAAATCTCATGTTCACTCTGACGTCCTGACTAGTTTCCTCCTCAATTAATCCTTTCCCTAATACGAGCTGTATTTTTGCTGTTCTAACGCATGTTTGAGTGATATGGATATTGAATACCCCTGCTTCATAAATACATCCTCTCACATGCAATGTCCAAATAATGGTCATGTGCAACCGACTGCGCCGCAACAGCATCGCCACATTCTCGAGTGTTAAACCAACTCAAGTTGACATCTGTTCTTCTACTTCTGATATTATTTTAGAGATATCAAAGTCAGATATCCTGGCAGTCAGATGGATGTAATCAAGTCCCCAGGTCATCCTCTGGAAGTACACCATGAGAACATCATCCATCTCTAATGGGACAAGATGTTACATCAAACTCTCGCTCGGCTGTTAAAAGTTTCAGATTAAAAGGTGTTTTCAATCTCAGATCATAACTGTTTGTCCATCGTCTCCACACGCAGCACAGTTTAGCTTTTTCCTCAACCGTCGCTCCAGAAAAGCACGTTAGCAATGCAGGAAATATGCAGACGCGCTCACGCACAGGAGGACTGAAGCAATGGATCACTCATGACCTCCTTTCACGCACGAATGAGATGGATCAAAGTCATGCTCTAAGATTCCCCCCGAGCCTCCATGCTGGTGTTGTGATCGTCTGCTGCCAGATCCGACGCCCTCGTGGAGTGATTTAGTGCTTCTTCCATTCCTGATGTTCATCCGTGAGTGAATGTTAGAACAAGTCACTGAGGAAATTCACACAAATCTGTTCATCGTTTTAATGCTATTTTTTAGTCTTTCTTGGCTGGGCTTCATACCTATCTGCTCTACAAGTTTGATCAATGGAGTACAGAAATGCAAGCAATAGGCCAAATAATAACGAGTGTCATGAAACTTTTGCACAAGCATAATGATGACTGATAACTTCTAAAGCTCAGAAGCAAAAAACCTACATTTTTCATTGTAATTGCTACCTTCTACATCACATTATAGGCCAATATTAAAGCTACTATTTATCAGCAAGATCTTGACAAGGTTGTAGTGCAGTAGCTGAACTCATACTAGCACAGGAAATACAACTACTAAATATTTTATTCAAATTAAAGCCTAATGACAGCACTGAGATGGCGTTGGTTAAAGTAGTAAATTACATATTATTGATCTCCAACAAGAGAAGTGTCTTTGCACGCATCACTTGCTCTCAGTGCAACTTTCGACATCACAGACCACAATATCTCTGGTTTAGAACTGTTGTAAATACGCATACAAAGTATAATGTGGCATTCCTCATGGTTCTGTCATAGGGCTGTTGTTTTTTCCTGTATAGGCAGCAACTGTGTAAAATTATTCATAAATTTGCTATGCTGATGCTACTGTGCTACCTGTCCTATCAGAGACGGGACTACGTTTTCCAGAGGGAAGAATTTGTGTTTGTGTGTTATCATTGCAGTCAACATAACGCAACATAAACATGGAAGTGTTTTTATTTTTACTGAATTGCTTCACTGTTGAAAAAAAAATCACTACGATGACAGCAGTTAATTTCGCATCCACCTCCTCCAATTTTGTGGTTTCAGTGGAGTTCTCCAAGATAACCTTTAACCCTGTGGTCCCCAACCTTGTACCTGAAGATCTACCACCCTGAAGACTTTAGCACCAACCATAATTGTTCCTACCTGACCATTTGATCATTGCCTTAAGAAGTTCTTGATCAGCTAGAACAAGTGTGCTGAATTCTGATTGATGATGAAACCTGCAGGATATGATATCTCCAGGAACAGGGTTGGTGACCACTGCTTTAACCCTTTGAATATACCAATCTTGAAAAATGCGGGCCAATTGAATGAGAGTGGGGCTGTGGTGAGGTCTTCATGCAAGACTCAGCATGATGTTTTATTATAGCAAGAAGCTTTTTCTGATCTTCAGACAACATAATGCTGATCAGTGACAAACTACAAATTATTTACATAGCTGTATAAGCTCATCTGTTAACTGAACCACTACTTTCCCTCCAAAAACAAGTCACACCTGGGCTGAACATAATCACCCGGTTTTGCTAAATCTGCCGCTAAAAGCTTTCTCTCATGTCTGTTTAGGGTTTGAGGGTAATGGCAGTAGCTTTGTTGTAGGTTCTACAGCCACACATATTAAACATCATTGACACAATCCAACAACTCCCCTTCGACTTCCATCAAAAGTAAGCGTGGAGGAAACCAGTTTTCCCCACTGACATTCTTGTCGATGGTAATGATCAACCAGTGTGGTACAGAAACTATTGCTTTAACATGACCACTCACCCTTTCAGCAAAAACAGGGATTATAAAGACATTTCAGCACTCTATGAACTCGGTGACCGTCGTGTCCATGTACCTCATTTGCTCGTATGCCACCGTTATTATGGTTTGTTGCTGCTGGGGATTTGAGCTTTTTTTTCTGAGTCATGCACCTGTGAGCAGCAGCAGGGGACTCTGAGATGAGACAACACTGTGCATCACCTACTTTTCCCAGTTTGTCCGCCGCGCCAGCTCCGGCATTAGTGAGGATGTAACCAGATAAACGCATCTAATAAGCCAATCCCAACTACAGCGATCAGAGATAAAGCTTTATCTGTTCTTATGCAGCTTGCACTTATTGACATATTGAGTGTGTGTCCTCTTATGAACTGAGTGAGATAATGGTGTGATGGTGTCTCAATGCAAATTCCCCAGAAAACACAGGGAGCATCGATGCAGGCTTATAAGAAGAAAAAAGAAAAAAAAAAAAAAAAAAACACCACCACACACACACAAAAAAAAACAAAAAAAAACAGGCAGCAACATGTCCTGCTGACGTCACCCTGCATTCTGACCAATCATAGCCCACTAGGCATCTAATTCATAACATGCCAGGGGTTTTTGGTGATCACTGCTTCCACCTACTGGAGGATCTAAATAGTACAAGTCTAAAATTAAGGCATTAAAATAGTACAGTGAGTGTATGACAGAAAAGTAAATCTATTTAATCTTATAGGACATCTTACATAAGGACATAAAGCGACTACAGAATTATGATAAATTGTTATCAACAAATTAATAATAGAGATATTACAGATATTGCAAGGTTTGTTTGAATTATAACATCAAAATTTAGGCAAGATTTGTAAAATACTATGAAGAAATACCACCAAGTATCTCTAATGTACGGTCTTACATATGTTTCGAGTGGTAAGTCAAGATTCTACAAAACCTATCCCATAATAAGTGGTTGATAGATGGGTAGGTGGGTAGTCAGGGAGGGGGGTATGTGGCTGGGTAGGTAGGTGGGCGTTTGGGTAGGTTTGTGCTTGGGTAGATAGTTGGGCAGGTGGTGGGGTGGGTACATAGGTAGGTAGGTGGGTGTTTAGT
>JAQMYM010000035.1:24357917-24372886 GCA_030014255.1 Parauchenoglanis ngamensis
CAGAGGAGGGTAAATCCACCAGAGAAGAGGGAGGTTCGTGAATAATCCTAGTAGGACCATGAATGAACAGCGAGGACTGGATCGCTTCCGTGTTTATACTATTCGGCCGGAAGAGGGTTAGCCGCTTCAGAATCGGAAGTCGGTCCGTCCGCGCTGATCGTCCGGTTAGCCGATGGCGCATTCGAGCGATTGGTCCCAGTCCGGGGGGCGCGGAACGTGACAGAACCCTATGTTGTACAGTTCTACATAAGTGTTACCCCCCTGTAAGAGACAAGCTCTAGATTGATTTAAATTTTTCTTTTTTTTAATTACTTTTTTTTTCAACAACAGGAGTTATTTTCATAGTTATGGGTTCTACCCAGAACCCTGTCTGATAAGGAACAATCTACTGTATGACTTTATGACTTTTTTCTTAAGTATGTATAAAAATCAGATGGTTAACAGTTCAGGCAAACTCTTATAAAAGCTGCAGTTAGATTACCTTGCATAGTTAAGGGTTCTTTTCTCCCTAAGGGGGTTCTACTTGGAGCGTTCTCTGATAAAGGAACCCTGTTGAACGGTTCTGTGCAATTGTGAGACATGACATCTACATTTCACTTTTATTTTTTTTTCTAAGAATGTCTGAAATGTTTTAACTGTTAAATTAATTTGTTTAAATGAATTTAAATGTTTAATGTTGTTCCAATTAGAACCCTCTCAGTTAAGGAACTCCTCTGAGCTAAAGTCCAATATACGACGTACGTTTTTAAGAGCTCTAGATTAAACGGAAATCTTTTTTTTCTAACAATGTACAAGATGTCTTTTTCAACCATAACCTATGCTTATTTGAAAAATTGTGGGTTCTACCTGGAGTTGCTTCTGTTATATGGTTCTATAAAGAACCTTACTAGAAGAAGACTTCAAATGTCAATAAATTAAACTTTTTTTTCTTCTAAAAATGTACATGTAAATAGTGGTACCAGTTCAAGTACGCTCATATAAAAGATTTCTACAAGGATTAGTTAAAGGTTCTAATTAATCTAAGTAATTGGAATCCTTTGTGATAAGGCATTTCTCTGTTGTATGGTTCTATATAGAACCTGTAAGGGAGTCTGAAGAGACCTCTTTTAACAAACAGCTTTACATTTTTTCTAAAATAAATGTGCAAAGTGTTTTAACCACAAGGGTTATTTTCCTAGTTAAAGGTTCCACATGGAACTGTTTCTAAGGAAACCCTACATCGTATGGTTCTACATAGAACCTTACAAGTTATAAACAAGAAAAACTCTTCAGATAAACAGATGGAGCTTATTTTTTCTAAGAACATCTTGTACATGCATATGATGGAACAACTATAAGGACTATTCTATAAGGATTATAAACAATTTATAATTTTTTAGAACCCCTTCTGATAGGAGAACCCTCTGTTATTTCTGCCAAATAAGCTGTAAGTGTTTCCTCTTTAAGGGAGGAGCCAAAGAAACCGGAAGAGCTCTAGATTTTTTATAGAATCTCTTAAAAGAATGTACCCTATTTTGTAACTAGATTATGCACATACGGGTTCTTTGCTTGTTAAAGAACCCACGGATTGGTTGCATTGTTCCATATAGAAGCTATAAGGAACAAGCCGAAGGAACCTTTATAGCTCTAGATTTAACCTTTATGTTTTTAAGCATGTCTCTATGATGGTTCTATAGTAGCTGTGTAAAAAGATTCTTTGTTTAGGTTCTACCCAAAAATCTTTATAATAAGGAAACCCTATTCTTGTACTGTTAATATTTATTTATTTATTCATTGACAAAACATGATATTTGCATATAGTTACTGGTTCTACCTGAAACTCTTTCTGAAAAGGAAATCCTGTGTTGTAGAGGCGTAAAGAACGAAAAGAACTCTTCACATGGCTGGACACCTTTCCTTTTAAAAGGTGTATTTCTGTAGAAGTGTAAAGACACAACAGGCTTCTTCCTTCTCCTTCCTCACGCTTAATAAAGCCATTATGTTTTTCTGCACAATAGCACAAAAGGAGGTTGATTTAGGCGTAATGCGATGCTGCGACTCCTTCTCTGTCATTATCATGAGAACCTTCCTTAGACATTCTCAGTCCTGTCAATCATACACTAGGGTTAAGGTTAGGGTTAGGCCTAACCTATACAATATATAAACACTAATGAATTTAGCCACACCTAATGTTGTTGTTCTCATTCACTGACTCGGACGATAACTGGAATCAAAAATTGATGAGCTGATGGTGGTTTGCAGTTTGCTCCACTTGGCACGGTGTCACTGTGCTATTTTTTTTCCCTTTTATTGTTTACAGTGACACAGTAAGAGGCGTGAAAAACCTCAGAGCTCGCTTGTGTTTTGCTTGAAAAGCTGTCTGTAACAAGATCCCGCTTCAAACCCAAACTCCACTGGGGTATTGTTCTTATACACAGCGTTGTTGCCACGTGATTGGGCTCCGCTGGGAGCCGGTGTGCTTTCTGCGCTCTCTTTCTTCCTTCTGTGCAGCTCTTGTCTGCATAGATACGTGACATCCAGGGAATATGGATAAGAGGATAAGGATCATTAAGAGAAGATACGTTTTTATCAGGAAGCAGATCAAGTGTATTTTAAATAAACATGTTTGCTTTTTGCTACGTTAACATTACCAGGTTGAAGTGAAACGAATCTGATTTTTCACCTTGGTGTGAAACAGATCTGATTTTTCTCTCAGGAGAGACATGTTGGCGCACTGGGTAGCGTTCACAGATCCAGGATTTCCTGTTTGATCCTGAGCTCGGATTACCGTCTGTGTGGAGTTTCATGCGATCTGTCCGTCTGGGTTTCCTTCCACCTCACAAAAGCATTCCGTTTGGCGGATTGACTACACTAAATTCCCCCTATGAGTGTGTGAATATGTGTGAGTGTGCACTGTGATGGACTAGTGTATTCCTGAATCACACACAGTGTTCCCGAGGATCCAATGTGACTTGATCAAGTTAAAGCCTTTACTCAAAGTGAGTGAGAATGCAAAATCAAAAAAAACAACAAAAATAAAAACAGACCCTAACTATGTGTGTTTCTTATGTGGTCCTTCTAGATTGGACACATATCAAAATATGTGGTGATGTAACGTGTGTGTGAACACTGAGATCAGAATTTCCCACATATGGGAAACAGAGGACAGTGACAGTGGTGTCTGCTGTGTGTTCAGAAGAAGCATAAGAAAACTGGTGATTTATTTGATGTTCAGGGAAATTAATCGATTCCTAACAAACATGTGGCCCAAAGCGACTTCAATGCCACAGAAATACTCTGGTGAGAAAATACTCAGTGGAACCCCTGAGCGTCACGTTCTCGCCGTTCCTGTCTCCTCCATGCCTCAGGTGAGAGGTACTTTGTCGTCTGTGACAGACAGGCGGATGCGATCTAAATTGTTCAATGAGGCTTGTAATATGAACATGCTGTACACTTTGTAGGAGTGAAAGATCTCTTCACTATAAGTGCATGTTTACAAATGCATGGTTACTAATGAAAACTATAGCAATGGACATATAAAAGTATAAGACAGGTTTTTTAAGATGTACAGAAAGAATTTAGGCACGCTTAAAGCAGCAGACCCGACTTGTGCAAGACTTGTTAAGGAGAACCTGATTTGGTTTATTATCATGCTTATTATCATGAAAATAATGTACTTAGGGTGAGACACTACAGCTGCACTAGAGGTTTGCTCATGCCAGTACTTTTTTTTTTACAATTTCAGACTACAGCTTTAAACTGCAGTCATAAAAATGTCAAATTTTAGTCGCAATAGTATGTTCACTTCACTGTTTGCTTTTACTCTGAAAGTTTGCAACTTCAAAGCTCCGCCCACTTCACACTCACATCACGGCATATATAAATGAAAACCTTATTCCTTGCTATATCTCATTATATTTCATTATTCCATATAAAAGTTGTTAAATATCTCATTATTCCATATAAACATTATTCCATATAAAGTTACATCTCATTATTCCATATAAACGTTGAAATTTAACCTAAGATTTCATAAACCTCATAAACAACATTTACAAGAGTGGAAATATCTGAAATATTTTTTTTCCCCTTAAAACAAAAATCGCTGTTTATTTAATAATTAGGGCTGTTATTAATGAATTACATGCTCTGTGAATAATTAATCTAAACTAATCGCATACATCAATTTCTGAGTTGAAAGTAAATAAAAATATTTCAATTCAATTGAATTTTGCCAGATGAGTGAATCAATGAATAATCAGCATTATAGACTTTAAAATTCAGCGTTTCTAGTGAGTCGGTCACAGGTAAACTTGTTCAGTGTGTCTGAACGCCTGGTTCAGTGTGTTGAGCGCGGCTTGACAAGTCTGGCTGCTAGCGCTAGCATCAGGGGCTGTGGGTTAGCTCCTAAATGCCTTAGTTGAGGTGATATTTTAGACTTGAAGTACTCTGATGGTACGAAAACTCCTTATTGCAGTAACTGCAGAGATCGATGCTCCTATCAACAGTTCCCTCTGGGCATTTTTAAATGTTCTATTCACTGGGCCGAGCAGCGTGTTCTCGTCATAATATGACCTTGAAACAGCGAAATGAACTTAATTTAATTCTAACATTATCAAAAAACTAGATTTTTTCTTTTTTTAAATTAAGAAATCAAATTTATTCACACTTATTTAAACAAATAAATGCATTAAAAAAGTTCTAATACATAAAACCACTTGTAAGGATATCAGCAATCCACTAACAAACACTATCTTTTATGTTCACTATATTCATTTTATTAACAATTTTACTATATTGCTATTATCTTATAATATTATTTTTTAAATATCCTGGTCACCTGTAATACTCCTGCATGATGATGAGGCAAACACCTCAGGTGTGTTGTTAGAGAAATGCTGTATAATGCAGGCACATTCCACTCCTGCACCGTAACCCCCCCCTCGACATCACAATCTCTTCATTGAAATCCGGTACGACTGCATTCCATCTTTGTTCTTTTATGCTGCGATGGCAGGTGTATCCTCATCATTTGAGTCTTTATTTAGCTGAAAAGGTAGGTGCAGAAAGATGCACAGAACACACAGTTACAGAAGGCCAGAGCAAGATCATATTCATATGGCGAGTCTCTTCACCCATCATGTGCGAAAAGAATAATGCATCTCTTTTCTATGTTAGTTAGAGTTATGTTATAAATCATACTTATAAAAAAAATCTTAACAAAAGTTAGCAAAAGCTACATGTCAAGTAAAATCCTGCTGTTTTGTTATCAGGTCTGTTTATGTCAGAGAACTTGGGAATTCTCAGGTTGCAGATTCCAGTTTAACATCGTGTGCTAATCATCCAGTATCATGTCCAACACAACGACACTACAGATAATGAAATCAGATGATATTTGCGCCTGCAGAAAAAATTCACAAGTGCACACTAAGTGTGTCAAACTTTTCATCCCGTCTTTCGTTTTCAGGTTATGTGGCCCCGAGGAACCTCCCGAGCGCAGGGTTCTTCCCCTTCCTGCAGACTCTCATGTGTAATACTGACAGCAGCTGCTCCAGTACATCCTACCTCCTGGACTCCAAATCAAAGAGCCTACGGCAGCGCAGGGATGTAAACACACGCAGGTATGAGATCATCCAGCAGTCGTGGTTTCATTCCTCAATGCAACAAAAAATAAAATTTTATATTATGTGTTAACTAAGAAATATTTTCATTCTGGATTATACTTTATTAGATAAATTAGAGATTAGTAGCCTCAGTGATGGTTACAACAACTAGAAATTAATCTGTGATGAAAAATAAAAATAAACAGAAAGTATTTTTATCTATTATGAGCTAAGAAAAGCTCAGGAGAGGAGGTTTTACTCCTGTAACCTGTTGACCTGATCATGTTAGGATGAAGCCATGGAAAAATGGGGATAAATACAGTGTATTGAATTAGACGTATTGTTTTAAACAGGCTCAGGATTGATTGTCAATCAATCAATCAATCAATCAATCAAGCAGTCTAACAACAAATCAACAAACCGACCAACAATGCAACCAACCAACAAATTAACCATCAAACCAACTAACAAACCAAGCAACCAAATAACAAACTAACCATCAAACCAACCAACTAACAAACCAACCATCAAACCAACTAATATACCAACCAACCAACTAACATACCAACCATCAACCAACAAACAAACCAACCAACTAAGAAAACCAACATCAAACCAGCTAACAAACCAACCAGCCAACTAGCAGACCAACCATCAAACCAACCAATCAACTAACAAACCAACTAAAAACCAACATACCAACTAACACACAAACCAACCAACTGACCAATCAACTAAAAAAACAACAAACCAATCAACAAAGCAACTACCAAGTAAATAACCAAACATTCAGTTGGTTTGATTTATATTGCACCTTTTGTAACACATAAAGATACACAAAGTCTAGGTTAAAACTATTTCTCTTCAGCTTAGCCATCCATGCAGCCTTTTGAACAGTACTTGTTTACAATTTTTGATTTCAAACTCCGTGACTTAAGTCCAAAACTTACTTCAGTATTTAAGGTGGGAAAGTTACTCATATTTGGGTTACACATATAATTAGTTATAATTAATTAAGTATAATCAAGTTTCTTGAATAAGTTGAGTTTTACAATAGTGTCCTCTAAACACTGAACGCCTTTAAATGCAAGCACTCATGTTACCTTTATGTATTTAATATTTTAATTTTAATAAAACCTAAAATTCAGCATGACATATGATGTTTACATCAAACTCTCAGTGGTGATGCTCCTCAATCAAGCTGATGGCAGTTCCAGAGGAGGTTGTAGTTTCAATTAGATCTCATGCCATGTCTAGAAGAAAGCCAATGTTTTGAGTTAGAATTTTAGTGTTCCCAAGTAAAGGCATGTCACACAACACCTCTTCTTCAAGAGAATGAAGTGAATGAAATCTAGTGTTCTTAGTCTTTTGTTTTTCACTTATCCGCATCCTTGTTTTGCCCTTATCAGTCAAAAATCAAGAACTACGAAGACTTAGCAGCGGGTTCTCAAATGACAAATGAGACACACCCTTGCGCTTTTGTGCTCTTTTAAAGGTGAATGAACTCTGTTGCCCTGTAGAAACCTTTGGTTCCCTGCAAATTCTATTGTTTTGAGTTTTTTCTGTTTACCAACCTGAAGCTGAGTCTGTTTTTAATCTAGTTTCAATGTAATAACAAGTCAACGAAACTTAGAATAACATGATCTCACATATGAAAGCCCTAAGGTCGTTTTCTTACAACTTATTTCAAAACAATGAAGTTATTAATGTGTTTTGCTTTTATTTTATTTTATTTATTTATTTTATCCTTCTGGCAAGTTTGATTTCCCTCACATGAGATTTTGTTTGCATGAAAGTGATTGTGCTTGAGCTTATGGAGGAACTATGATGATGATGATCTGAGAACATTTATGTGAGATCCAATAAAATTCAACCACATTGCTTATATTGCTTTGACTTATATCAATTTTGAATTTATAGCAAAAAAAAACAGTGCTTGGACCCCTGTGATTGCTTTATTGCTTGATGTCCATAACGCACGTTCAAATGTGTATGAGTGTCCCATGAATTTAGGTCATTAATACAGAAAAAAGTCAAGTTATTTAAGCTTTGTGTAAAGACACATCCATTATATGAGCAATCTGGAAACAATGCGACAAAACAGGTTTCAGTAAAATGTGATGAAACAGATAAAGTGTTCTGTACAAGCCAGTGCCATTGTCTGAAGGGTTTAGATGGTGATCATCAGGGACATTGTGCTGCCTGCAATTTATCTTTTGTAACTGAACTGTTTGCTGCACCTTGTACAATACATTCTTGTGCACTGAAGTTTGAAAAAGAAGGTCAAAGTATGATTACTCTGTGTTCAGTACAAAGCAGAAGAGATCATCTTTGTCAAATACAACACACACCAAAAAATATGTGCTCTGGTGAGACCGTCAAAACATACAATAAGCCAGTTTTGATTGAACTAGCTATGACGTAAAAGGAAAAATATCTTAGACTGAATAGTAAATTTTTTGTATTTGTAATCAAATATTAGGATTTACTTTCTTTTTTGTTTTTTTTTGTTTTCTAGGAAAAATTCCATCAAGTTGTACCTGAACATAATTAAACCACCAAAAAAAAAACCCCAAACAAACAAATTAACATGGTGAAAGTAATTCAGCATGGCAGTAATTGCCAATTTGAGCCTTGTCAGGATTCTTACCAGGAAGGACACAAGTGCAGATCCGCAGCTAAAATCCAGCAGAAGTACAGGCAAACAGTGAGACAATCTCGTAGTAGACGTAGGCAAAGTTAAAACGATCAGATCAACAGTACAAACTAGGGTAGGCAAACTCGTAAACAGAAAAACTAGCAAAGGGTCAAATACCAGAATAAACAGTAACACATAGAATAGCTCGGCAGATAGGTTGTTGGCAAACTATTGCTTCGCGGGAATCTAGTGACAGAGTGAGTGTATAAGTAGTCCTAGCGGTGATGAGGAGCAGCTGCGGCTGATTAGAATTCTGGGGAGGGAGTCCTAGTGCCCGACTGTTCAGTGGTAGGCCTGACACATGCATTGCTTCATACAGCTCAAACTTGACAGGTTACTGGTTATGATGATATCCATATGCCTAGAGTAACATTCTGCTATAGGGCCACCATCTGGCAACAGAAAGAATGGCTTTTTCTCCCATTTCAGCTTACTTAAAAAGAGCTCTTATTTGCTGTGATGTGTTAATCAGGTGATAGCAGAGTTGCGAGAGCCCTTTATCGTTGCTCGTGGCTATATTTCATTTTGCTCTAATTTACATTCTCAGAGAATTTTAGACTGAAAATATTTATGAAATGGGGAAAGTTATGTGAAGAGAATAATCCAAAATGTTTTTCTCATTTCATGAATATGCCTCAAGCACATCACAGGTTATTGAAACCTGCTTCCATATTTGCATGTGTATTTGCATGCTCATAGACTCGTCAGACTCGTTTCAGCAGGGTGGAACACCACATTCCTGCTCTTTTGGTTTGTGTTAAAATTCACGTTTTCTCAAGAAGGGACTGAAACGCACCAGGATGATGATGTACTCCAGCAATCTAAGGTAAGACCACTACTCCAGCATTAAAAAACTGTCCACTGATATATTCTTTGTCAATCGTCTTGATTGAATAACATGCTAAAAATAACAGTATTACAATAACTTAAAGTTATTATATTAAATTATAATGTGTGTTGAAATAGACTTAAGACACACAATGTAAAATATAAAATGTAAATCACCTTAAATATGACCTTTTAACTTAAAAGTTCAAGTTTTTTTTATTTTCAAGTATGATAATATTTCCACAAATGTTTCCAATCCCAAATATTTGAAAATTAAAAGTGCAGTTTGTTATATAATTATTACAGTTAAATCGCAGCATTTGTTTTTTTGTGGTTTTGTGTGGGCTATAATTATTAATTATTAATTAATTATTGCCAGGGCTCAGTTTATCATAGCTGCTAACCAGGTTGTGAATTTTTTTGTTCTTTACTTTACTTCAAGCCTAATCTAAAGCTGTAGTTCCACCTCTTCACCAGTCCACACATATGAAAGTTTTATATTTGTCATTTTTCATTTAGAACTTTTGGCCATGTCGTAATATACTAACGTTCTCATATGAGCAGTTTGTGTGGACAGGATTTTTTTTTAAATCCAAGACTGTGGAATTTGTGTGCAGTTTGTTTGCTTTACACACCCAACGAAGCAGTCAGTCAGTATTTTTGAAATTGTTGTTTTGTGTCCACACAATGTCATTGTTTTGGATGTGAAACCACAGCTGATTGAATTACCTTGAGCTCTCTTCTATAAATAATGACTCAGCATACAAACATTTGTGCGTGAATTGTGTTTACGAATTAAATGTTATATTTGAATTTAATTCTAATTAACTTTTAAATAAAAGGCATTAAATGTAAATTTTAATTTTAAAACTTTTAATTTTAAATAAAAAAATTTTAATATATAAAATTCAGCAACCCCTTCATTTGGAAGACTTGAAATGATCCAATCGGTCATTTCCTATTAGCAATTTAACAATGCAAAAAATCATACATATACAGGTTAAGAGCTTAAGTTAATGTTCACATCAAACATCAGAATGGGGAAAATATGATCTCTGATGTTGAGCATGGCATGATTGTTGGTACAAGATGTAGTAATGTGATTATTTCTGAAACTTCTCATGGAATTTTCACACACGTTTGTAGGACATTGTGAATGCGGTATGGGCAGCTATATGTGGACTCCTGTGCAAATGATTGTGTTCAGGTGTTTCAGCCACACCAGTTACTAAGAGGTGCACATTTCCAGGCAATCTTCATAGACAAACATTAGCAGTAAAATGGGTATTATTGGGAGACCACAAAAAGCTACGGGGTGCTGAAGTGCAAAGCGAGTAAAAATCGCCTATCCTCTGTTGCATCACACACTACAAAATTCCCAACTGCCCCTGGAAGCAACAACAGAGAGTTATATGACAGGAGCTTTATGAAATGTGTTTCCATGGCCAAGCAGCATACACCCATAAGATCAATATGCACAATGCCTAGTTTCACCTGGAATGGTGTAAAGCACCGACACTGGATGCTGGAACTGTGGAGAAGTGTTCTCTGCAGTGATGAATCACACGTCACAAAGAGGTGTCTGGACGAATCTGGCTTGTAGATGCCAGAAAAACACAACCTACTGGTAGGACTGTGTAAACAGTGAAGTTTGGTGGAAGAGTAGAATGACCTGGGGCTGTTTTTCAGGTTGGGCCGCTTAGTTGCAGTGAAAGGTTATGCTAATTCTCACAAAGGCATTTCAGAAAATTGTATGCTTTCAACTTTTTAGCAACAGTTTGGGGAAGGCCCTTTCCCATTCCAGCATGACTGTGCCCCTGTGCGCAAAGCAAGATCCATAAAGACATAGCTCTCAACCCCACTGAACCCCTTGAATGAACTGGAATATCAGTTGCAAACCAGATTTTCTCATTTAACATCAGTCCCTGACCTCATGAATGGTCTTTTAACTGAATGGGCACAAATTCCCACAGACACACTCAAAATCTTGTAGAAAGCCTTTCTAGGAAACTGGAGGCAGGTATAGCTGCAAAGGTGGGTGGGGGCAATCCCTTATTAATGCCCATGGTTTTGAAATGGGTTGTCAAACATAGTTATATACAGTAGGTGTGGTATTCAGGTGTTCACATACTTTTGGCCATATCATGTAAAAATAAAAAAAATCATGTTCATGTTTGGTTACTGGTTGTGAGATGGCACATCTAGTTTTCTGATCAAACACGTCAATAAAAACCTGAAATTTTACTTGCATTTCACTGAATAAGTTCAGATTACTCTGTTGCTCTCCCACTGATGAGAACCACACACTGCCCAAATGTGAATTAGTTCTTATCTTAACTGAGCATTATGCCATCATTTCAGGCAGGCCAACGCAAATGCAGGAAGGTGAAGGAAGAGAAACATCATCACAAATGGTGTCTCATTCTCAAAAGGAAGAGAAACCCTCAGTTCCTTTCCAGAAGCAAAAGAAAAAGAAGACAAGAATGACTATTAGTAAGATCTTCATCAACATCTCCATCGGATTGTGCGTTTTCAGCCTCATCTGGTTCTTCTATGCCTTGTACATGCGCTCAGATTTGGCCAGGAGACCAGTGATGCTTCATCCTTCACCTCGGGTCTTAGATGTCAACAGCACCTCAGCCGCTGTGTCTCCTGAGAAGTTCTGGGGCTCGTATCGGCCACAGGTTTATTTTGGCATGAAAACAAGAAGTCCTAGATCTGTTGTTACAGGTACACCTGATTTACAGCTCATTTATTGACAGGATCTTGACACACAATTTAACAACTACTTAGCATTTTTCTCCTTTAAAATGAAAAAGCTTGATCTTTCCAGACCATTTTGCATATTTACAATGTGTTCATGTCATAGTTAAGCTTCAAGCTTAATTAGCTTCAAGCTAATATGTGGTATTCTCATTGGAAAAAGGAATTGAGGAAATAAATCACTTTAAGTCTCAAAGCTACTAATTTTGAAAGTGCTGTTAGTGACATACTATATTATAATCACAGAATCAACAACACAATATACTACATCGAGTAAATAATCAGATGAAATTAAATTTTACTCATTTGTATCCAAATACACACGCCATCTTAATGTCTTTCAGATAGAAAATATGAACTATGCAGTAATTATGTGGTTAATATTAAATACATGAAGGAACTTAGTATACTGCATGTATTTACATATGCTCACATCAGTGAATGCCATGATAATGTAAATGATTATTGTCATATTCCCAGAATTGCACTGAGTCCCTCCATCATGCTTATGTCAGTCTGTGTACATGGCTCTGTAGGCTTGATGTGGATGAGTCAATTCTCGGATAATGGCGTGAACCTGAGGCACACGTGTGAGCAGGGAGATGGATTGAGTTCCTACGGCTGGCTAATGCACGACGGGGTCAACTTTGGCATGCAGCAGATCCAGGATATGGATTTCACACTGACGACAACCTTCGTGAAACGGATGGGAGGGGAACACGGTGGGGACTGGACCTGGAGAATCACAGGCAGGCAGCACGTATGTAAAAATGGTGGAAACATTTATAGTTAGTCAGTAAAATGTGATAAATGTAAAAAGGACTATAACTGGTTTGTACAAGCATGTTCCAGTTAGTAATACTAATACTGTTGATACAAATTGAAGTGCAGGGAAAACAACAAAGTGGCATCTTTGATATGGTTTGTAAAGCAAATGTCTTCAAACATTTGGGAAGGAACACAAACTCAGACTTTACTTCAAAAGCTAACTTCACCAACAAGAAGCACATCTTTCAAATTTGATGTACCCAAATTTGGTACATTGTTGACCCAATGTTGGCTTATTGTTGGCCCAACATTAACAATTGAGCACTTTTCATAACAGCCCTGACAACATTAGGCCAATGTTGGCAAGGGTACACTTTTCATCACAACCCTGATAAAGTTGGCCCATCATTGGCAATGTCGCACTTTTCATGGTAACCCTAACAATGTTGCCCCAACATTGCACTTTGCATAACAACTCTGACCACCAGATCACCAGATTGGCCAACATCTGTCAAACACTGGCAAGGCCTCACGTTTTTTTAAAACCATGACAACACTGGCAGGGGCAAATTTTTCATTACAAACGGACAATGTTGGCCTAACATTGGCCCAACCTTGGCAACAGTGCATTTATCACAACAACCCCTGTCAGCATTGGCCTAACACTGGCAAGGGCACACTTTTCATAACAAGCCTGACAACTTTTGAAAACTATTTCTCTTTCATTTGGCCCAACAGTGATATTTGGATCTTTCTCATCCTCTGTTGTATTCACTTAAATTTCATGTTGTGTCCCAGAGTGCTGCCCCTCATGCTCCCATAATCTCCTTGATGTTCTACGTGGCTACAGATACCCAGGGTTCCCTGCAAGCTCACACAGAGAATAGGACACGCCTGAGTCAAGTTACAGGCAGTTCAGAGGAACTGGGAGACTTCAAAATCACTTTCAGCAAGCCTATCAGCGGAGAGGAGGCTACCAATAAATACGCCAGGCAATATGCCAGGTAATTCAAATAATAATACACATCTAGAAAGAGCATTTGTGATGCATGTATGTATATATATATATATCTGAAGCAAGCAGCAGGTATGGGTGCCTAAGTATTAATCTCACCAGCTGTGAGGCATATAGTGCAATCAGGGAGCAAAAGTTGCACCTGTGGTCTAATTTATGTATGTAGGATTCAGGATATTTGTTTTGTTGCTTAGTTTCATGAAGGAGAGCAAAATTCAAATCTTGTATTAAGCTGCCACCTGTTGGACATTGTTAGTAACAAAATGGAATAAAGGGTAACCCATACGTTTGTGTCATTATAATTTTCTTTTTAAATTAGATAACACTCTAATATCTTTTTTGCCTAGTTGAGAATACATTTCGAGTAAAATGAAAATGGTAGCAATTTATTACAATTTTCATTACTATATCATTAATAAATAAGAGCAAATCATTGGGTGTTCAGAATTTTTACATTAAGAGTTGTTTATAAATCGTATATTTATAATTATAAAGTCCCAATAAATGTTAAAGTATTTGTATAAAGTGTTCCCATATAAACTTATGCTTTTCTTTTTTAATTCAAAGTGGCAAATCATATTTTTATATATTCTTTTTCTTCATCAAACCTGACTCATGTTATTATTTATGGTAAATATTTATTGAATGCTCACTAATTCCTAGATTTTAACATGTTTAGATTCATGTTATAGTTTTTCTTAGTTGCTTTGGCATAGTCACCAAGACAGACAAAGTTCTTAAAACATTAAATGCAAGAACCACACCCATTTAGTACACTGTGAACAATACTCTGCATACATTTGAATTCTGACTGAAAGCCAAGCAAAATGCTTATAATATTCAGACAAAATGACTACTTAGTTTACCTTATTTCACACAGTGTTTTGAGAAGAATGTTCATCATTTGATGATTGTGTTAAAGCAGCTGAAAATAACAAAAGATGTCTAATTATGACATATTAATAATAGGACAACAATGTCAAGGTAAACAAACACCAAAGGACAGTAGATAGCAGGGGATCAAATCATCGTTTTATTTTTAACAAGCCATGGTTTGTCTCTTCTCCCCAGCTATAATTACTTGCAGACGCTGAGCCCTGGTCTGGACCGATTAACAAACATTGTGAAGTACAGCCTGCATCGCAGATTTGTTTTTAGTCCATCCACTGCTGAAAGGAGGCCTTACACTGCTGTGGATACCTACACACCTCCTCCACACCTGCAAAAAGATAACCACATCCAGAGTGACTTTGTGGTGCACCAGGTTACTGTCCAAGTTCCCTTCCAAATTGAGGTTTTGTTTGAATCTGGAAGT
>JAQMYM010000035.1:24378484-24395706 GCA_030014255.1 Parauchenoglanis ngamensis
ACGGGACAGGAGTGTTTTTGTGGGAGTGGGACGGGACAGGGGTGTTTTTGTGGGAGTGGGACGGGACAGGAGCGTTTTTGTGGGATTGGGATGGGACAGGAGTGTTTTTGTGGGAGTGGGACGGGACAGGAGCGTTTTTGTGGGAGTGGGACGGGACAGGAGTGAAAATCCACTACCGTGTGTAGTATATTCACCTACAGTGGGGTTAAATAGTTTGAGAGCACTAATGAAAATGCTTCTATTTTGCATTCATTTCTAATTTAATGCCACAATTTTAATGACAAATTAATTCATTGACAACTTGAGTAAAAAGTATACTCTTTAAAATATTTACATGAATTTCAGTTAGTATTTGCTACATCCCCTTTTTGCTCTAATAAAACTTTTACTTACGTTCTATTTTAGATCAAATCCATCAGTTTCTTCTGACCGCATGCTTCAGTAGAAGAGATTAGACATGATGAATATATTCTTAGTTCATTAATTGTTACATTAACTACTGCAAATTTGGCTTTATTTAACAATATGGCTTACACACTCATTATTCAGCAGATTATAAAATAGCACTTGATCCAGCACATCCTGGTATTTTGTGTCTTAATTTTTATATTGTGTGTGTGTGTGTGTGTGTGTGTGTGTTGACAGTTAATGGCACAGTTGGTGCTCCAAGACCCAATAAAAGCCATCGAGGCAGTCGAGATGTCTGTGGAAACGATGGACAAGCTTCAGACCCAGTCGCCGCTGTGGGACTTCCTGTTGGGGTTGCCAGATATCTTCCAGAAATCCACAGATCAGGAGAGGATCATGGCTATAGCTGAGAGTCTGTCGGGGTTGAAGCAGTAAGTTACTCATTTACAATTGTCATGTAGTGTACTCCCGGTAGCCACACAAAAAAGTATTGGCCCTCATTTAATTCATTCATTACTGGAAGGGGGTCACCACACAAGCACCACTCAACAGATATTATTTGGTTCTAAGCGGTTAAATTAACATAACTGATGATTAAGACACACACTAACTGATCACTTACATGGTAACACCAACAAGAGTCACCAATTAAGACGTCAAAAACAAACAACAGTGTCATAATTTGGAGCAAGTTTTGAAAAAGAGAAACCAAGTCCAAGAATTCCAGCAAATTGGGTTTATTTGCATCTATTGGTTATTGCTTCTTGTACAGGATGGGTTAGGATTTAAAATTTTCTAACAAGTATGAAAAGTTACAAAGGTTAAATTAAGGTTGTTTGTGTGATTATACATGTCCTTAGAGCTTCATTCATATGAAATTGAATTAAATCCAACCACTAATTTCTTCCGAGATCATGTTGGAATAGGCACCTATGTCATCTTCTGTACATGATTACTCACAGTGTTTTCTCTCTTGCATACCTGCAGGGCCCTGAACTCAATTCAGAGCAACTTCCAACAGGCTACCGTACCTGTGGACATGCTGAACCCCGTCGTCGATGACGGCATAGAGCTCCTCAACTACATCCACACCTGGGAGGGCAGAAGTAGGTGCAGTTGCTTCTGCGAGATTGTTTACTGTTTGGTGAAACTGGTTGACTGCTGTGTAAAAAAAGCAGAGCCTGCAGGGGCTTTGTAACTGTATTCAGTGATACACAAAGGCAACAGAAAACCTGGAGTGATGTGTTTGTTTATTGTGTGGCTTTAAAAACTGTAACCTGAGTTTGTGGGTGTAGCTATCCTGGTCTAAATTCTGAAAATCTGCTTGGAGTTTCCATGGCAACCTGCATCATTTTGCCAAAATATGATATAAGCTTGGACATGTTAGAAGGGATATGGACATCGTAAACAAAGCCTAATGTATTTTTTTCAGAAAGTCACCTTTTACAGGTTTTCGTAACTATAGTAATATCTTTATAGTACAGTTTTAAACACTACAGTAATAACTTGGTAGTAGCATTTTACTAACTTTACAGAACCTAGTTACTTGGCAGCTTAATAATAACAACTTTATAGCACTGTTTTATTAAGCACAGTAATAACTTTATAGTGACTATTTTTACTAACTTAGTTTTACTAACTTTACAGTATTTTTTAGTAACTTTACAGAAGTAACTTCATAGTACTGTTTTAGTGATTATAGTAATAAATTTATTGTAGCATTTTACTTATTTTACAGAACTTTTTAGTACCTTTATTGAAAAAATATCATTGTTTGGTTTTAGTAATATCAGGAATATTTATAGTACTGTTTTAGTATGTTTACAGTAATATCTTAACAGTATTCTTTTAGTATGATTACAGTAATCACTTTATAGTACTATTTTAGTACCATAACTCTACCATAATAACTTTACAGTACTGGTTCAGTAACCTTTGTAATACATTTACAGTAGCACCTTACAAACATTTAAGAAAATTTTACATACCTTTACATGAAAATCTTTGTAGTACAATTTTAGTAACTTTATAGTAAGAAATTGTAGTGCTGGTTTTACATTTTGATAACGTTCTAGTTTGCAATCTTTACATATTTTCTTTCAGAAAGTCAGCTTTTTACCTTTTTACAGCTGGTACCAGTAGATTACAAATCCATATCTTTCCCAGTATCTTTAACAGTAAAGAAACAGTAGTATATTACAGGATTGAAGACCAAAACATAGCTAATGTAATATGGCACAAAGGAACTACTGCCAGCATGTATGCATTTTAGAAAAAAATTCACTTGTTTACTGTGTGTGATTTCATTTCCTACCCGTTTACTTTTTCAACCCCATACAGATGTGAACATCTCCCTGTCTGATGTACTGGTGCCATCCAACGTGTCTGAAATTAGCCCTGAAATGGCCACACTGAGCCAAGACCTGAAGATCCCTCTGGATAAGGTACAATAACTTGAAGATACAATAACTTGATTAAAGAAAACTATAGGAAATCTGTAAATATATTAATTTTTACAGTAATAACATTAATGTCATTGTATTACCTTTACAGTAAACATTATAGTACCGTTATAGTAATTTTACATAAGTAACTTTGTATGATTTTAGTAATGTTACAGGAATAAGGCTATAGTACTCTGTTAGTAAGTTTACAGTAATAACATTTCAGTACTGTTTAATAACATCATAGTACAAGTTTGTTAACTTTACAGTGATAACTTTATAGTACAATTTTAATCTCTTAATTTAATCTATTAATAAACAGTAAACAAATTTAACTTTACAGTGGCAATGTTAATTTTTTTTTAAAGCTTTACAGTAATAACTTTTTAATTGTTGTATCTTTAACATAATATATGGATGGCGGTTTATATCATTTTATAGTACCTTGGTGAAAGTAAATGACTGTAACAAAAGACAGTTTGTAAAAAATAAACAAAAAAGAAAGAAAGACAAACTACTGACTACTGAAAATATACTCACTTTTTAACTTTTTTGTCTTCTTCAGGTGCTTGTATTGTTCAGCGGAAGTGCTTTCTCGGAGTTTGTGTGTAGCAGCAGGTCTTTCTGCGACAGCCAGCAGGTCGAAATGATGTACGGATGGATAGACCAAGAGAAAGTTGCTCTACAGGTAAATTCTTTAAACTTATTTTACATTTTTTGTTACTCAAGCTATCAGCTGGCTGCAAAAGACTGAGTGTGTGTTTACACATCAGGGTGAAACGTTTCCCTTCTTTACCTGATTGATTTCATCAATGTTATTATTATTATTACTAAAAAACAGTGAATTTAGAGTATTCATGTAGTAGAATTAGCATTTATAGCACTACTATGAAGCACCATGCATAACTTATACAAATTCACTCGTTTAAGAATTTTCATTAATAATGTTGTTATGAAGCACCATTCATATGTATTCATATTGTTGAATTTCTATTAATAACACCATTATGAATCACTATGTACATCAAATACAACTCAGGTGAATGAAGCACTATGCATAGATCATGCAGCATCACATTTTAAACTTCTAGATGAATGTGCTTTAAAATGGCTGGTTATGAAGCACTTTAAACACTTTCTACAATGTTACTTATCTAAGCAGTCCATCTGTTAATGGCTTTTATCAGTCAAGTTCACTGAAGCTTTTTAGAAGCAAGACTTATAAACAAATAAACTATTAACTTGCAAAAAGTTGCAGGTAACAAATTTTGAACTTCAGGCCCATAATTATAATTAACTAATTTATACTTATTTTTATAAAGACAAAGTCACACAGTACATAAAATCTCTCATGACATGTTAGACATAGGCTGTCATAGATCTTTCTGCAGAGCTTCATACAGGATTTATGCAGTGTTAATGAATTTGCCATGGAGATAAAAATCCTTCAGAGTGTGAGCGCATGAGCTTTGACATTTGAAGTCTCGTATAAGTCTTCAAGCATGGCCTTATAAAGGTTGCATACAATGTTACAATGCTAAAGTGATAACGATAATTGCAAGGTATCATATTTATTGCTTTCACTGACTGTTTAGTTGATAGTCAAACAGAAACATCAGGTCAAACACATGCTAACATTTTTTTTTTATTTGTTTGAAAGCTGACTTAGCGATGTGACGTGTTTTATTAACAGGTGCTGTTGGCCTGGAGTCGGTCTGCAACTTCTCCAGCAGATCTTGCCTTTGCTAAAGACATTCTGGGTAAAGTGTTTGGTGATGTTTACCATGAGGGACCAAATCCAGGCTTCCAGAATGGAGAGAGCCAGCCAGAGACACCGCAGGAACTACTGTATGCTCCCAAATTATATTTATTTTTATAAAGAATTCTTGACTCTGGTTCTGAACTGATCAACCTTCTCATCATCTTCTCACCATGGAGCCTATGTTACAGAATGTACATGCTAATACTATTAATTACAGTTTAATATCACAAACTGTACTGTTGTGGCATGATGATAAAGTAGCCAGCGTTGTACATGTTCTCCGTGAGTTTCATCTGGGTTCTCCTGTTTCCTCCCAACATACAAGTAGGTGGATTGGTGACTCTAAAATTGCTTCTAGGTGTGAGTATGTGCTCCATGGTGGCTTATGATGTACAGGCATCACATAAAAGGTGTACACCTGCCTCTTACCCAGTGTTTTGGACCTATGGAGACCTTGACCAGGACAAAAGTTCTTAACTTGGTCATTTCTCAGTTCAAAGTAAAAAAAAAAAAAAAGAAAAAAAGAAATGGAATCATGGCCACAAAGTGGCCATCAGTCATTTATATATCTACTTATTTATTTAAATGACCCGACAAATAATTCAATTCAATTCAGTTTTACTTGTATAGCTCATTTAGAACATAGACAGTGCTACAAAGCAGCTTACAGAAGCAACGGTAGCAAGAAAAATCTCCCTGAGACAACATGAGGAAGAAACTTTGAAAGGAAACCAGATGAACCCATCCTCCTTGAGATGAAGCAATTGCTCCTGTGGGCAATTTATCTGCATACGCTTTGTCACTTTAGAAAGGAAAGCATCACATGTTAGATCAGGTGTAGTGGGAAAATGTAGAACTTGCAAAGGACCCCCTGGACTGGAGTTGAGAACATTGGGTGTTAATCATAATTTATAATTGTTCACTTGTTTGTTGTTTGTCTTGATCAACATTTCATTTAGACATAATATATAAAAAAACAATATAAATGTTATTTATCTTTTCTGTAAATAAATTATTTATTTATAAATATATAAATAAATATATTTTTTCTGTCCTTTCTATATTTCTGGTCTTTGTATAGATTCCTAGCCATCGGTAATACAGTGATGGGAATGCTGAGTGGAACGCCAAGTTGGGATTACATTCAAACTCTCCTGATGGGAACTCATTCCACCATGCAGTTTGCCACAGCAGTAATGGAGACCCAGCTGGGTATTTAAATACTTAATCTTCATAGAATAATATATCTGAAATATCACTTCTATGCACAGACAGTGTGCATGATTATACCATATCTGTTTTGCAGCCTATGCCCAACCACTGCTGCAAAATCAAGAGGATCTCCAGGCGACCATCATGTCTCTCATTCAGAATGAAACCGCAATGGATAACAAGGAACCTTGGTTGAATGTGGAGCAGAAGGTATATACTGTAGGGTTAGGGTTAGGGTTAGTACAGTGAATAACATACAAACTTCTGTTTGTGTTTATTCATTTGACTGACACTTGTATCTTATGAGATGTACATCTGAGGCTTAGGATTGTACTCAAAGGACTTAAAGTGCAATGGACTTAAACTCAACTTTCTAAACTGTAGCAAAGCATCAAGACTGCTTATCCACTATCACACCCTCAAATACTGTCCAGTAAAGCTAGGTTTATTGAGCTGAATTTTGACCATGCACAATGATTCAGTGATTGTACACTGGGGGAATAGTAGCTCACTACCTGAGGCTCTTTGCTGAACGATAAAGGTCCAGAAAACAATTGTTAGTATTTTCCTAGCAAGCAAATCTAGTTTTGCAGAACATTTTTGAACATTATGGTTCCTGGAGCTTTAGGTTTTTAGAACATTGAATCTTGGTTTTATGTGAGCTCTTAGTTCCCAGAATGTATGTATCTAGGAACTCCTGGTTCTCAGAATGTTGAATCTGTCATGCTTTCTTTGAGTGAGTTTTGAGAGAATTTCTAGGTTTGCCGCATTTATAAACACTCCTACAACCTTGCTGCACATAATTTTTTCACTCTAGTGTTTCCACAATATTAGTTTGGTAAGAATGGTGTGTAAACAATGAAGAATATTTGAGAGGCAAAGAATTATCACATCATGCTTGCAGAACACTGCAGGAACATAATTTATGTAACCTAAAACCTGGTTTATATACATTACTAAATCTTCCATTATCTGAATAAACAAATAATACTTTTTTAGAAGAATAATTTCATTGCAATGTGCATGATCTGGCTTATGTATTTATTGTTCTGTGAATTTTAGTTTTCTTATGCATTTAACTTGCAGCTGAATCAGTTAACCAGTGTGTTTGACGGCATTTTGGTGTACAATGTCACACCTGCGATGATCCTGACTGAATGGCACAGGTTATACAGCACTGTACTACAGTTCAGTGACTTCTTCGAGGAGGTTGTTGAGCTCATCCAAGACAAACTTCTCAGTCAGATGCCACATAACTCCACCGCCGACTGGGCTGAGATTCTTCTAAACAGGTCGGAAAAACCGCTGTGGTGAAGTACTACATAATTTTGCTGCAACATGGGTTATTTATCACGCAGCCCTATGTGACATTCTGCTGTTTGCCTACCAGTGAGTTGGAGGAGCTTGCAGTGATGGGGTCATTGCTGCAGAACAGCAGTCAGTGGTCAACCATGGAACCATACTTCCAACTGGCTCACTGGATCATGACTTACCAACCTAATATCACCGCACCACCAAACTGTGAGTGATCTTTAAGAATGAACACACACATCAGATAATGTGGTCATCATCATCAGAAGTGAATAATTAGTTAATTAGTAATAATTAGTATATGCATTTTATATGCCTATAAAATACTCTTAATCCTTTTAAGGATTCATCCTAAAACATTATTCAGTAACTATGAGGTCTGTTGATTTGAGAACATAGGAATGTAAATCTAGACCAGCTGATGGCTCATGGGAGTTTAAGGCGCTAACAACACAGCAGTATGTATAGCCACTATTCAACATCACACCTTTATTGTATTTCTATTTGGAGTAGGTCTTACCAAAGCTGGGCATACACAACATTACTTATACTGTAAAAACAGAGAGCAGCTCCCACAAAAAATCCAATTTGGCTGGCTGGAGTCCAACACAGTTTGATAATTTTCCCTGCTTACAAACATCTGTTTCCACTCTGCAGTTATTTTCCAGGTTTTGCAGGTGTGTTAGTGCAGAACATTCACCATACTGTTCTGGACTCCAGATTTGCTGAATTGAAATGCAAAGACATCAAGGCAAAAGCAGAGTATCATACACATAACAAGTTTTGTCACTGCAAGGCAATGCAGCAATGCCAAAAAAAACCCCACAATCCTGTCCTCATGTTATGTACATAAACAAGCCTGAAGTTAAACATTTTTCAAATTGCTGTTATTTTCTGTGTACCTTAATACACACAGACAAGAACAGCATTTTTTTGCCAGTTCGGTTAAAGTCAATTTTACATGATTGTTATAAATGCAATCATGCATTTACTAGAGTTTTATAAGCCTGTCTTCCATTTCTACCATCCCCTCTTCACAGCCATTTAATAAGCTATGTCTGTTTAGGTCAGTAACTGACTTTGTTGACCTACTCACACTATAAATTAAATAACTTTAAATCTTGGAAGGCATCAGATTGATCCAGAGCAAGATCAGAAGGCTTAAGATCAAATCCTTTACTCTCCAACACCATCTCATTATCTTAGCAAACATAGATCTCTGATTAAGCTCCCATCCTGAAAATTTTGCTGCTAATTTTGAAATGGCAGAACTGGGTATAAAATTGGGGCTAAAAAAATCTTGTGATGTATGCCAAACACAAGAGGGCACTTACTGTAGCCTGGCATCAAAGCCTAAAGAATTGTAACACAACAAAGTATTTGAGACATCCTGATAGAATATTTAGATAAACATATAGGTACTTCAGTTCCAGTGTTATTTATCATATAGCCTGTACAAACTTTATTATAAAAATGCCAGTTTATTCAAGAGCAAAAAAAAAACCTTCTAAATAAATTGATTTGACCAAGGGGTGTGAGAACAGCTTTCAGGTTCTTAAGGCCAGGTTGGTGAGATATGTATTTAGGTAAAAAAATCATTCCTTTATCCCTTTACCCAGGCACGTTTACTCCAAATGATACTATCTGTAACATTGGATTTACATGGGAGGGGTTTATTCCAGTGGTTGGATCTCTACTCCAGGAAATTCGTGAGAATCCATCAGCTCTTCTGAGGTAGAAGAACTTTAAATCCCTTTTACGTTACAGTGGTATTTCATTAATATTTGGGCATTGTATCTGGTACCTAAATATATTTTAGCATCAGTATGATCATCATATTCATGGTTGTAATAACTAACCAATGGAATTTTTAATGTATGTATGCCACACTGGTATGTGTCAAAATTAAGACATATTTTTTATATTTTTGCACTGCATTTAGACTTATCCAGGGAGCAGAAACCCTGCTAAAAAACATCATGACAGACATCTACATGAATCATCTACAGGAGTTCCTCAGCAGCACTGGACATATTCTTTCTGAGGGGTCACCACAGAACCTCTCATTGAGCCTTACTGATTTGGTCAACCAGAACCTACAGCTTCTCTTGAATATCCCACCCACTGATGAATTAGATGAAGACATCTTGCTTGCCATGTTGAATGACACATTGGAAGCCTTTGGCCTGGGACAGTTAGTGATTCTCTGGCCAGGAGGCTTGAACTACAGTCAACCCGACTCTGTGGTTATGAACATCCTTCATCTGTTGAGCCCAGAGTCCATTCAGATGCCTAAAAGTGAGGGACAGTTTGAAGTGTTGGGTGTCATCTTGCGTAATCTTGGAGAACTCTTGGCTCCTGAGCAACAGATACAATTTGAAGGTGTTCTCAACCATACAAATGCTCTGTTTGAAGATTTATCATTGTGTGCAGCTAGTGGTCAAGACTGTCTGTCTGGAGTGCCACAGATTTTCCAGATGCTGTATTTACTTAATGAAATGATGCCCTTGGGAGAAAGTGGAAATTTTACCTTGATGCCCATTGACAGCAATATGACTTTCTCTGTCGCTGGTCATATTCTTTCTCTTCTCCTACCATGGAATCTGTCAGAATCTTCTGCATATACAATGGACAATGTCAGTGAGATTCTCAATCTCCTTGAGCAGTTGTCGGGTTCACCCAATCTCAGCATCAGCACTATTCAGGAACAGCTCCAAGCTTTAAATAACTCTGTTTATGAGTTAGAACAATTCGCACATCTATCAGAACCTTCTTCATTCTCTCTGCTACTTTCAAAGCTCATGGAACTTGCCAATATCTCACAATGCCTGAATCCTCTGCTCCAGGACCCAGCATCTCATATAGGTTCCACAGTGCCAGAATGCACCATGCAGATTATCGAGAGGTTAATTGGTTTCCTTCAGGCCATACCCATGTTGGAAGGCTTCAATACAGATCTCACATCCATTTTTTATATGGTAATTGATGAAGCAATGGAGTTAAGAAACATTTCTAGCCTAGAGATGACTCTGCCTAGAGTGACAGAAGAACTCCTGTCAGAGGCCTCGAACTATACTCAACTCAACACTGTGGTTATGAACATCCTCCATCAGTTGAACCGAGAGTCCATTCAGATGCTTCACAGTGAGGGACAGTTTGCAGTTCTGTGTGCCATCTTGCATGAACTTGGAGAACTCTTGACTCCTGAGCAACAGATCCAATTTGAAGGTGTTTTTAACCATACAAATGCTCTCTTTGAAGAGTTAGCACTGTGTGCAGCTAGTGGTCAAGACTGCCTGTCTGAGGTTTCACAGCTTTTCCAGATTCTATCTTTGGATAATGAAATGATGCCAGTGGGAGAATATGACAATTTCACCATGATGCCCATTGACAGCAATATGACCTTGTCTGTTGCTTGTCATATTCTACCCCTTCTTCTACCATGGAACATGTCAGAATCATCTACATATGCAAAGGACAATATCAGTGAGATCATCCATCTCCTTCAGCAGTTGTCGTGTTCACCCAATCTCAGCATCAGCACTATTCAGGAACAGCTTCAAGCCTTAAATAACACTGTTTATGAGTTGGAACAATTCACACATCTATCAGAACCTTCTTCCTTGTCTCTGCTACTTTCAAAGCTCATGGAGCTTGCCAATATCTCACAATGCCTGAATCCTCTGCTCCAGGACCCAGCATCTCATATAGGTTCCACAGTGCCAGAATGCACCATGCAGATTATCGAGAGGTTAATTGGTTTCCTTCAGGCCATACCCATGTTGGAAGGCTTCAATACAGATCTCACATCCATTTTTTATATGGTGATTGATGAAGCAATGGAGTTAAGGAACATTTCTAGCCTAGAGATGACTCTGCCTAGAGTGACGGAAGAACTCCTGTCAGAGGCCTCGAACTATACTCAACTCAACACTGTGGTTATGAACATCCTCCATCAGTTGAATCGAGAGTCCATTCAGATGCTTTACAGTGAGGGACAGTTTGCAGTTCTGTGTGCCATCTTGCATGAACTTGGAGAACTCTTAGATCCTGAGCAACAGATCCAATTTGAAGGTGTTCTCAACCATACAAATGCTCTGTTTAAAGATTTAACATTGTGTGCAGCTAGTGGTCAAGACTGCCTGTCTGATGTTTCACAGCTTTTCCAGATATTGACTTTGCTTAATGAAATGATACCAGTGGGAGAAGGTGGCAATTTCACCATGATGCCCATTGACAGCAATATGACTTTCTCTGTTGCTGGTCATATTCTTTCCCTTCTCCTACCATGGAACTTGTCAGAATCTTCAGCATATACAATGGACAATTTCAGTGAGATCTTTCAGGTCCTTGAGCAGTTGTCTGGCTCATCCAATCTCAGCATCAGCACTATTCAGGAACAGCTCCAAGCCTTAAATATCACTATTTTTGATTTAGAACAATTCACACATCTATCAGAAGCTTCTTCCCCATCTCTGCTACTTTCAAAGCTCATGGAGCTTGCCAACATCTCACAATGCCTGAACCCCCTGCTCCAGGACCCAGCATCTCATATAGGTTCCACAATGCCAGAATGCACCATGCAGATTGCTGAGGAGTTAATTGATTTCCTGCAGGCCATTCCCATGTTGGAAGGCTGTCATTCAAATGTTTCATCAATTCTTCATATGTTGTTTGAGGAAGGAATGGAGTTAAGGAACAATTCTAGCCTCTTGTCAGAGGGCTTGAATTATACTCAACTAAACTCTGTGGTTATGAACATCTTCCATCTGTTGAGCCCAGAGTCCATTCAGATGGTTCACAGTGAGGGACAGTTTGCAGTTTTGTGTGCCATCTTGCATGAACTTGGAGAACTCTTAGCTCCTGAGCAACAGATACAATTAGAAGGTTTTCTCAATAGCATACATGCTCTATTTGAAGATTTGACATTGTGTGAAGCTAGTGGTCAAGACTGTCTGTCTGGAGTGCCACAGATTTTCCAGATGCTGTATTTAATTACTGAAATGATGCCCTTGGGAGAAAATGAAAATTTTACCATGATGCCCATTGACAGCAATATGACTTTCTCTGTGGCTGGTCATATTCTTTCTCTTCTCTTACCATGGAACCTGTCAGAATCTTCTGCATATACAATGGACAATTTCAGTGAGATCCTCCATCTCCTTGAGCAGTTGTCTGGTTCAACCAATCTCAGCATCAGCACTATTCAGGAAGAGCTCCAATCCTTAAATATCACTATTTTTGATTGGGAACAATTCACACATCTATCAGAAGCTTCTTCCCTGCTACTTTCAAAACTCATGGACTTTGTTAACATCTCACAATGTCTGAACACTCTTCCTCAGGACCCTACATCACATACAGGCGCCACAGTGCCAGAATGCACCATGAAGATTATTGAGGGGATAATTGATTTCCTTCAACCCATACCCATTTTCAAAGGCTTCCAGACAAGTCTTATGTCCACTTTAAATATGGTATATCATGAAGAAATGGAGTTAAGGAACATTTCTAGCCTAGCGTCTGATCCACTTGGGGTGACAGAAGAATTATTAGAACTAATTCTGGAAAGTATCAAACTGAACCTTGAAAATCTCAATTTGGAAAATGTGACCTTGATTGAAATGGAGCTTGATACACTGGAGGGACTTCTAAAGGTGGTATTTGATGATGAATACCGCTACCCTTACTACATGATCAATTCTACACTGATGACACAGCAGTCCTATGCTCAGAAGATGTACACTGAAATCACCTTCTGGTACCTTCATAACTTGGAGAATGCCACAAGTGACAGCATGTTCAGAGAGATTCTTTATCCATTTATTCACATGGCAGAAATGATGGCCACAATCAATGCTGCTCAATTTAATTTCTCAACAATGTTGTCCAATCAGATTCAGGATTTAACTGGCCATATTCAACCTCCCCTAAATGACAAAGATCTGAATCAAATCAGCAATGCAATAGTATCTCTAATACAGGGTCAACTACAGTTGATAAAGATGAACCTCGATCTTCAACAGACATTTTATGATTATATGGGTTTACAAACCAACACAAGTTTTCCTTCTGATATTGAAGCTGAGATGCAAAACTACTTCAGCTTGATGCAAAATTGGATCACAAACCCACAACTGACACTTGCCTTTAGCAAAATACTCCAGTGGAACAACAATTTGACTGATTTCACCACTCCAGCAATGGACCTTGAACAGCTGATCCAGGCCTTGGCTCCCCTTCTTTCTCCAGAGGAGCAGGTCTATATCAACAAAACTGAGCAAATCTTACAGTCTCTGAGCTACACCTTGCAGCTTGGCCAAACAGACACTGGTCTCCAGAGTGAAAACTTCACTGAAGCCATCATGGATTCTGTACGAGTGATCTTAGAGAACGTGTTCAATTACACTAATGCAACATACACAAACGATGATGTTGCCGAAGTTCTCTACAACTCACTTCAACTGCTGCTGAACCCTAATATCAGCTATGCTCAAATCCAGGAGCTCATGATAGAAATTGCACATGAGACAGAAAGCTTTATCAGTGCCATTGCTCCAGATTTGGCTGAAGTGTTCACTCCTACCATCCAGAGCCTCGCATCATATATAAACACTATCTCGAACCCCGGTGGACCTACCCAGTGGAATGAAGTGTAAGCAAATTAATATCATATCTTAGTTACTGTAGACTCCAGGTATTTGCTAAAAGTTGTTGAATTTCATTTCATACGTAATAGCCAGTTGTTTGAATTTACTTTAACTGTGCATGATAAGACTGACCTAACCATATTATAAACATACTATAGCAATTGTCATGTCCTGTCGTTGTGTCATTGTTTGTCTTTTTTGACCCCAAAATATGCTAAAAATGATTCAAATTTATATAATTATTAATGGCCAACAACAACCATGTCATAAAACTATCATGGTATTTGTTGTATGCTGTCTCAATTTATAATTTGAATTAATGTCCATTGAAATAACACAGTCATGTTACTATTATTGATAACTGCAGTGTTAACTTCCTTATTACTTGTTACCTGGCAGCCTATTACATGGTAACTATGGCTAATTGCCCTTTAATTAACTTGTTCTGTGCCAGGCTTTATGACAACTCCTTAATAACAACTGGAATGTTCAAAACATGTTATGAAATAAGTTATTGGCATTATAGTTGTCACGTATGAGAATTCAGCTTATGCAGTGTGTATTGTGACAGAATTGATCATTTCTTGTTATGCATGATAGCTGTGGTTTGAACAAATGTCTATAAACTGTATTCTATGTTTATGACATGCTGTTTATGACAAGTTTATGACAGCAGGACTGGTCATAATATTTGCCATAATACATGTTATCTACAGCTCCATTTGCAAATTTTACCATATGGCATAAGATATCATGTTCTTAATTGTTACAACAGTTTCATGAAATACATATTGTAATATTTGTCATTAAATAATGCATGTGTCATAAGCTGCCATGGCATGAAACATGATAGCTATTGTAAAAATTAGTGTTAATGGTAACCGGTTACTGGATATACACTAGATCACTGGATGTAATCTTATGTCCAATGATGTATGTATGTATATACTGTATGTGTACACATTTAAATTTTTATTAAAGGTATATTTTAGCTTATAATTTAATGTAAATATATCTGTTTCAGCATCATGGCGATGTTGCAGGAAATCCAGAATTCTCTGCCTTTCAACAGCACAGCCAACACCTACATATCCTCAATACTGGACATCACAAACTACATTCTGTACCCCAAGCAAGGCATGTTCTTTCATTATAAACCTGTAAACGCTCGGTTCTGTTACACATACTAAAATAAAATACAGTTGAGTGCAAAAGTTTGCACACCCTTAGGATATGAATTGTGCAATGAATGCAGATGTTCCTTTATTTTACAAATGGTCCAAAATAGTGTATGTTTATAGTAAAACAAACAACAAACAAACAAGCAATCAAAATAATAGAAACATTACTTCACAAGTTAGCACCCTCCTATTCTGCCTTCTTCAGATTAGATTGAGAATGTCCTGACAAACAAACAAACAAACAAAGCATCAATCAATTAAACAAACAAACAAACAAACAAGTAAATAACCAACCAACAAAAAAAATTCTGGCAAAAATAAAATAAATGTAAATAATAAACAAAACAAACAAATTAATTTGAGATTTTTTTTTTCAAATTATTTATTGTTGATTTTTGTGTTTTTGGGTCGTTGTCATTTTACAGAATACACCCACAATTCATTTTGAACTTCTTGGGCATATTACTATTTATTATATTTTTATTTGATTGTTTTTTTTTTGTTTGCTTTTTTATTTAATTATAGCTCAGTTGGACACATTTGACCTAAAATAGAGGCACTTTCTTTTCATTTTTTAAATCCAGGAACATTTGCACTTAACTCTATGTTTTAGGATGTGTGTTCCATGTTTTTTTTTCAATTCCACATTACTCCAATTCAGCGTCATATTTGAACATTCTCTGTATGTTATTGTGATTTGATTTAATGCTTATCAACTGTTCTTACATTCATTTCACTCAGGAAACACGAGTTTGTGGGCCAGCGTGGCAGAACTAAATCTGGACAACCTCGATAATGTTACACAACAGGTGAGGCTGCTCTGTATATTCCAGTTACAGAGAACAGAAACGCGGTGTCAGCGTCATGCAGTTCATGTTGTTGTCACGCAACATTACAGACGCTGAGTGAGACATGATCTGGCATGTCGATGTGACTCCATCACACGTATATATAAAGAGATATATTTGTTGGCAGACTGACCATGAAATATATCATCTAAAATCTAAAAAATTCTAAAACCCTCGATGACGCATAAGGAATAAAAAACTTTGTGGCATGCTGTTATAGAAACATAACAACAGTGGACTTGCTATTCCCAAAGTGAATTATTTCCAATAGATGTAGAGTTACAGCTTTACCTCTGACTGTTACAGAGTGCTGACACTGGAGACTCCTTCCATAAATGTGATAAACAAACAAATAAACATCTCCTTTCAGAAAATTCCATCATATCAACAATTACTATAGAAACCATAACATATTAGAACGAGCACATTAATATAAACCTGAGCTGCTGTTATAGAAAATTAATCAATACCTTCGGACCAATCAGAATTGAGTCTTAAACAGCGCTGTCGTGAAAAATGTAGTATTTTATTACAGTATATATTTTTTTCCTTGTAGTCATTATAACTCTTTTGTTTTTTCTGCCACAGTTTGCCGGTCTCCTGGATATCATTCTCCCGCACCTCATGGACAACCAGGGACTGGGTTTGCCCCCTGAATCTGCTCATGCGCTAGCTGAATATGTCCCAATCCTCGTCCAGATCTTCTCAGGGACACCTGACCAGCTCACGTTTCAGAGGTAACCTGTTAACAAGGCAATTCATTTCATCTCTATGTGCTTACAACTAAGCCGTCCACGTTGTGTTTACTCAACAGGCTGGAAAATATGACCACTGCCCTGCTGTCAAGCCTGAGACACGCACCCGGATGGGACACTCTACCTTTTGCCCTAGATATCATCAGGAATGTCACAGCATCAATGGTACAAAGCATGCAAGCTCAAACCGGTGAGACAAGAGACCTGTGACAAACACAACACACCAAAGCCCTTTAACACTCTGACCTATTTTAATACGCGGTGATTCAGATGGTGTACTCTGTTCAGGTTAAACAGATTTCCTCAGCATTTTAACAGCAATGCTCCTTAATTAACATTATTTCCTTCATTAATTAAGCAATGCCACACTCCCAAAAGAAGGAGTGCTGTTTATCAGCACGGCTGTGATTCATTTGTAGCTAAAAAAATACAATCGGATCAATTAACTCAGTGTTACGTGGTGTAGGAAAATAACCAACACACAGAGATGAAACGTTACTCTGATGTTGATCATTTTCCTTAAAACAGCTCATTCCAAAGAGTTTTATTTCTCTTCCACTACGGCAATTTACCAATGTTCAAGTTCAAGTTCAAGTTCAAGTGTGTTTATTGTCATTCCAATGTATACATGTGGTACAGTGTACAGTGAAA
>JAQMYM010000035.1:24395921-24413905 GCA_030014255.1 Parauchenoglanis ngamensis
GTCGCGCCAAGAAACAATAAGAGAGACAAATAGCACAAAAAAGCACCATTTCGGATCCGGAGTGGCCGCTGCGTGCTCACTGCCGTGCCGCCATCTTGTTTTCCATTCTCGATTCTCGATTCCATTTTCGATTCTTTATCAAATCATCTGAAAAACCACCACATGCGAGCGCAAAACTGAGCGTAAAAGCTCTAGCGCACGAGCTTGTGGAGCGTCTGGAGTCCCTGTGAATGAGCCGTTACTATAGAAACAATACCGTTTTAGAACAAGCACTTTAATATAAACCTGTGATTTGCTGTTAGAGAAAATCAATCAACACCTTCTGACCAATCAGAATCCAGAATTCCAAATGAGCAAAAATTCAGTGATATGCTATTTAATGTAAATAAAAATGTTTGCTGTGATTATTTTGTTTATAATTAAACGTTCATGGTTTGTTCATGTAAGATCAGTTAAGGATGTTTTGAACTTTGTGAGACAACGCTCTAACAGAAATCCTGTCTTTTCTCCTGTCAGAGCTCTTCACCAGCCTCTCAGGTGTGTTGTCTGAGATGTTTGTTGTTGTGAACTCCACCAATGTTCCTGTCATCGCTGATGTACTGATACAGGCTTTCCAGTCCACTGTAGAAGCCACGCTACAGGTCTCACCCACATTCCTTCCCATTCATTGTCACTCTTCTGTTTCTCTTTATGTGTATTTTTGTTAGAAAGAAAAAAATTTTTTCTTTTGAAAAATAAGCCAGGTGTTCACATGACATACACCCTGTATCTGTAAAGAATTTAAAACATGAACTTCAGTAACCTTCATTACACTGTACAGGAATAACAGAAGCTTGCCAGTCATTATATCTATAAGTAATGTTACATTAATGATATTACTTACTTGGTTTATTCCCTGATTTGTAAAGGCATGTTGTCTAGACCCAGAGCATGATCTATTCAGCCTCCATGTGCTGTCCGATCTCACTTGGTGTTTCCACACCGGCTCTTTACAGCCGCGTTTGCCGTAGTCACGCTTCCGCAACAAGACAATATAAAAAATAGAAAACACTCCATGTCGTGTCATGCTTTTATTAGATATAATCATGACAAGGTGGTGTGAAGAAGCGGCCTTTCTGCAGCCACCCGGAAGTCAATTACTTTCCTATAAAATGTCCTGATGTCCTGAAGTACAGCAACTTGGAAAAAAGATGCGAGTTATTAATTGTATAGCAGCTAGTCCGCACTTTCTCCTGAAGCGATAGCACGTTATCGAGAAACACAACATCCTTAGAATTTCCCATGTCAGAAAACACAGTCGATGTAAACACAGACCAAACACGGAACAGGTGAACACAGTCAGCTAACACTCCAATAAAGAGACAAGGGGCAGAGACAGGACTCTCGAAACCTCATCCGAGAGGGGGATTCTGTGACAACAATGACGATGATGATGGTGATGATGATGATGGTGATGATGATAATGTGCTGACCCCTGCAGGCTCCTGTGAGCAGTGAAATGCTGAACTGCAGCACAGTGGGTAATCTCTGGGAGCAGGTTGCTGAGGCAGCACAGATGAACAGCAGTGTGTTTACAGTCTGGTGTAACGATCATCTCCTCCCACTACTCGAGATGTACCACACCTACGATTATCAGCCAGCAGTCCACAGTACAACAGTGAGCCTTACACACACACACACACACACAATGAACAACTAATCCAAGTGACAAAGTTGTTTTGCCTCACTGTCACGACACCTGACTTTGTAACACTTCTGAAACACATCACAGCGACAAAACGACGTATTGAACATCAACTGTTTCTGTAACTAATTTCAAGCATAAATATTTTTTTCAAAAAACTGTATCCAGATCCTTTAGATGTCTTTTTCATTACGTGCACAATTCTTTCGTCCTAATTATCACGTATATTAAAAAATGGATTGTTCATTTGTAGGAATAAAATTGCAGAAAAAAATTCTTTCGAATAATGTCATAGCAATATTATTCACATGTAGGCACAATTTAGTACAGTTACACGATGTAGCTGATTTCAAAGGTAAAAAAAAATACTCTTTATGTATAGATAATGTGCATCAAAAGTTTAAAAAATGAATACATAGAAAAAAATGCATTACTCTGTCATGATAATAGTCATAGGGCTTTTTAAGCTAAAGCGTGAAATCAAATTTATATTATTTAAGGTCCTGAGAATAATTTATAACTCTGACGTCATAGCCAGTGTCATTACCATGTCGTATACGTGTCGTAGTACATTATCACCTTTATGCAGCTTTCACATACCTGATCTTCACTGAACTGGAAAGTCATTTATCAAAACTATGTATAATGTAGAATGTAGTAATGTATATACATATGCATGTAATAGCAGAACCTGGCCACAAGGTTGCACTGTATACACATATTTACTCCATTATTCACACATTATTTTGCTCTGCCTTGGATTATAATTGCTGTACATGTAATACACAGGCTATGGATCCTCAGTGGGTGGAGGCCACAGTTGCGGAGATTGTGAGCTCTCTGGAGGTGTTTTACTCAGCCAGTCTTAATGAGTCTCTGACCATGCAACATCTGTCACAAAGCCTCATGGAGCACTTCAACCTGTCTCTCTCAGCAGAGGGAAATCAGTCTGACTGGAGCGGCCTGCTCTCCCAGCTACAGAGGTGATCAAATAATAAAACAGCGTATATGTGTTTCTCAATGCTAGTTCACACCAGATTACAGGGACACGCATGTAATAAGTAAGCAATAAAACACTGTGTTGAGCTGTTATCGTAAAATAATCAGCGACGCAGGGGTGTGATGATGCAGAGACACTGTTACTACAGGTATTGATTATTTTCCTATAACAGCATGCCCTGAAGTGGTTTATTCTTCTTATAAGCCCACCACAGCAATTTAACAATGATTATAATGTTTAATTAATTAACAAATGGCATTCAAGACATACTTTTTAACCATTTATAACCATGTTATAGGAACTATTAACAGTCGTTCCTTCATCTATTAACCTCTCCTTCTTTTCTCTGTTAAAGTTAATAAGACAAAAATGCAATGCAATTGCAAAAGAAAATGCAAAATAATGCATCGTGATGTTTTTGTGTTGATCGCTAACTGCTAGCTCTCTGTGCAGCAAAACCTCCACATATTCACTGTTAACGATCCCTTCAAAACCTTTCTCGGACTACTTCATTCATGTGTCATACGTGGAAGCTTTGAACAACATAGGCCTCATCTGTTCTTTCTTTCACGGCCGTCTCGACCGGTTCAGGTCCGTTACATATGGAATAACCATACGAAAACAGAATGGATCGGTCGAAAGAATTTAAAATATGGATACTTTGAAAAAATATATTTAGTGCCACATTATAATTTAAGATTTACAGCCTAGCATGGCGCAGAATTGTTAGGGTTGTTTTTGGAATATCGACCGCATTGAAAATGGCGACTCACTACTTGGCACAGAGGATTCTGGGAAGGGTGAGCCGAACCTTTTAACTGTGACATGCTTCACATAAAAATGAAAATAAAATCAGATGGACATTGGTATCAGCTGATACTAAAGGTTTTTTTATCGTAAAAAAAAAAGAAAACATTACTGATGTTTATAAAGCACTGACGCTGGAGACACTTTCCATACGTAGATCACTGTTTATCAGATACGCTGTTATGGAAGGAATAACACTCATATAATAGCATGGGCTGGAGTGTGTTCTTCCACTTATACCACAGTGATTTGCCAAAAGTTCCAATGTTTAATTTATTATTGAAGGACATGTTGCAGATTTCAACATGTTATAGCTAGATTTAACGCTGTGGAGCATCTGAGAGACGAGTTAGTTCCTGTTTTCACTCATGCTGCAATAGACAGTCATTCCCTCACCAGCCTGCCTCTCTCTCTCTCTCTGTCTGTCTCACGCAAACATTATTAGTGTTATATCATGTGCAGCGTTCCACGTACAGGCCCTGTGTACGAGCCGTTACTATAGAAACAATAAGCATTAGAACGAGCGCATTAACATAAACCTGTTGTTCCTGTTATAGCTGGAATTACCTGAGCTGTTGTACAAAAATAATGCACAGCCATCAGCCATCAATCAGATTCGAGCAGTCAGAGTTGCTGTGGTGTAAAGATAATGAATCAACACTTACTAGAACTGTGAATTCACCAGCACTGAGGTATAAAGGGCTTTAAAACAACCACTAGAACATAAGTTTTTAACATTTTTTTCATCTTCTGGGGAAGAAAACAAGAAAAGAAACAAAACAAAACAGTATATCCTGTCCTCATTATCAGTGAAACAGACCCCTCTCCTAAAAAAATATTTTTTTTTACCAATAAATTCAACTTAAGGAAAGGGCAGAAGAAAGTGCATGTCTATTAAACGAGCAGAGTGCTATTGTAGAGAAACAGATAATGGGAATACATTATTAGAATCTGCAGAGAAATGTGGACTTATCAGCCGCGGATTTCAAAGCAAATAAACAACTAGGTGCATGAAACACAAGACGGCGGGGAATAATTACATTCTGCAATGCATTCGATTTGATTCCTCACCTCAAAACTGGCCTAAACAGATGAAGTGATTAGTGTTTGTTTATTTTTTTAGTTATCTGCGTCTCGCTGCACTTATATTGATTTCGCTTTCCGTACACATTCCAATAATAAATTTAGTGATGATAACAATAACATTATGGGCATCTTGGCAAATCGATCAAGTCAGACTACAGAAGCATTGTGCGATAAATACAGATAACTGACCACAGGAGATATTCTCCATGTCAATAATAATAATAATTATAGAGCTGGTCCTAAACTGGACTAATGCTCGTCCCTGGGATGAGAAGCTCAAATGCACATCTTGAGTTTGTCTCTTTCACTTGTGAAACTGACATGAGCAAATTTGCAATACACCTGTACCTTCATGCGCTCTCAAAAGATATGTAATTAGATTATAAGACAATTACTTGGTTACAAAAGTACATAATTAGGTAATCGTGTACATGGTGTACCTTATATGTGATGTGGTTCTCTTGCTTGAACTTTTCTTCTGGTTGAGAAACATGCGAGAGAGAAACATATTTCTGTTCAGGAAAGTAGTAAATGCCAGAATTTGAAAATAGGAAGGATTTTTGTAGGTCACGAAAGGCTTCGAAAGTGTACCCTTGCAAGTCTCACCTCAGTGACACGAAAATTGAAGATGAATGGATTAACTGTGTTTACATGCATAAAATATTCCGGTTTTTGCCCTTATTCTGAAAAAGACAATATTCCTACTAAGTGCTTTACATGGCTAATGAAAATGAATATTCCACTTATATTCCTGTTTACATGCAGCTGAACGTTGTGTACTGGGTTTGTGTACAACGCACAGAGCTGGCCGTAAACTTGTGTCACAAACTGCCATAAAAAATTGGTATATCAGCCGATTACGTCTTAATCGGAAAAATGCTAAATTCAGAATAAGGCCATATTTAGAATATCCAAGCGGAGCATGCTGTTTACATGACCTGTATTCTAATTAAGAATATTGTCATATTTAGAATAATAGTGGAATATTAGTGTGTATGTAAATGTACTGAATGTTTTACAGCAGTTCAGATTGCTTTTTAGGAAAAAGTGCTTAGATTTAATTATGTACTCATACTGCACTGCTTGATATTTATTATATGCTCAAACTACAGTATATGTGATGCTTCCATAAACACAGCCAAGATTTTTCATTTATCTTTGTTCCATTTTTAGAGTAGGTGCTAGACTCATGCTCTCAGTTGCTGTAAAGCATTCACTGAACATTTCTTTTTTTTCTCTTTTCTTTGACCAGCCTATCCTTTGTTCAAATGTCCTTGGAGAGTGCTACACTGGAGTTGGATAAATTAGGCTGGAGTCCATATGTCCTAGCAGTACAGAAAGCTGTCGAATACACCCTGGGGAGTCAGAATGTATCAGCGAGTCCTGAGATGGTCATACAGGCCCTGGATGTGGTGCTAACTGCAATGAACTTCAGTAGCGAGCAAATAGATAGTTTCCTCAATAGTGACATAGTCACCATGCCTAACAGTTTGTCCACTGACATGCTCATAATGGAGGTGATAAGTAAAATCATTGATATGAGACTGCTTGGAAACTGGACCATAATGTATGATATAATGGAGCAGCTGCTGTATGTAGAGAACATGAGCAACATCTGGGGGGCGGTGAATGAACTGGTCGGCTGGTACAACACTACTGAAGCCACAGGAGTGTACTTTGGCATAGAGATGCTCACCAAGCTGTACAACATGCTAACACCATTTGTTTCCGCTTCAAGCCCTCTACCATGCTACTCTGACCTCTTTATTGGGCTTGCCGGCAATGCTTTGTATGCAATGCAACATATTACCAGCACCACCAACCTGTTCACCCCCATCAACAGCTATCTCAAGCCAATCCAAATGCAACTTGCTCTGGGAGACAATCTAAGGGATCTTGTGTCAGCAGCCCAAAATGCCAGAAGACCAATGCTAAATCTAACCAGAGAACCAGTGGATGACTTTCTCGACCTCCTGGAGATCAATTACCAAAACTTGTCTCAGATACTTTCCATCCCGCTCAGCTCCGATGAAATGTTGGAGACCATGCATGTTTTCTTTACAAACCCAGACCTGGGTATCTTCCTCAAGGGTGTATCCAGGGACAGGACTGAAAGCCCGGTTGAAGACGAAACTATTGATACAATCCTTGGTACGCTAGCCTACTTGACACTTCCAAGCAATGGACAAACGTTTATAGAGATGATCACGCAGACCACTGGTCAAGGCTGGAGTCTGAATGATATGCAGCTGGCAGAAAGCTTGGGTGGAATTGTCGGACTGGTGCAGATGCTTTCCCAGCAGTCATCTTTGAGTATAGCTCAGAGGGTTGAACAGATATCTAATCAACTCATTTCTGCAGCATCATATAATGTGGCAAACCAAGGAAATCGTAGTGAAATCCTCACAGCCATCAACGATATTCTGTCACAAAATCTGCAGCAGATGCCAAACACCAGCCTCGGGGACCAATCCATCCTTCAAAACATAATCAGCTCTGTATCCTTAATGTCTGGGTCACAGATTGACTTTGAATCCTACATGATGGTGATAAACCAGACTACTGAAGCCTTTGCCTCCCTTGTACCTCCTGAGGAAATTATGTATTTCAACATTTCAGCACGGATGATGGAAGCTTTTGCGTTGCTCATGTCGTTTCCAACAGATCTAGAGAAAGTGGTGATGTCAAGTCATGAGATTGCTGATTCACTGGGTCTCAGCTTTGCCCTATCTGGTATGACCACTCTTCCAAATAATCAATCCATTGAGGAGATTGCATACCCTTTCATTCTAAACAGTGCCTTGGGCACTGAAATCTTATTCAATCTCTCAGCTTCTAACTACACTTTTGGTAGTGATTTGGACCGAAGCATGATCTTGACCCAGATGACCTCTAGTCTCCCGGTGGAAATGCAAGATGGCCTCCATCCTCTCACATCTGCTCTCATTTTAGCTCTTTCAAATATCTCAAACACAGCCCAGATCAGACCTGCTTTCTTTGACATCTCACAGAATGTGAACATGTTTCTTCTGGAACACCTAAACCTAACAGGAGATCCTATGTCCATGGGAACGTATTCTGTCCTGTCCACCATTTCAAATGAGGTATGCACTAGTCTCAGTGAGGGCCTAATGGAAAATTCATCCTCCGTCCAACTCCCATACATGCTCGCATCTCTACGAGCAATCTTAACTTCGTTGTCTTTAGCGCTACCTGTGGAGGTACAGCAATACCCTGATGATGTATTTAACTTCATGGAGACAATGGCCTTGGCTCTGAACCACACCATCGTCACAGGGGACAAAGCAGGTGGAATGAATATGCTTTCCAGGTCTGTCCAAAGCCTATTGGGGATGATACCAAACAACAGCATGGATATCTCAAGTGGCATTATGAGTGACCTGGAAAATACCGTCAAGGCTCTGCTGATGGTTCTGTCATCAGGACGAGACCCTCTAACACAGAGTGCAAATGTGACCGATGAGATCCTGACCACCATTCGGAATTTGCTAGCCATAGCTAACAGCAGCTCTGAGCTAGATCTGGCGACTGTGATCCTGGGTGCCATTGAGATGAATGCAGATTCTCTGCTAGTGACAAATGACAGCAACTGGGCTCAGAAGTGAGTTTCTTTTCCTTTCATCATTTGAAGCCATTGGCAGTGGTTATGAAGTTTCAATGAGACAGGGGAGAATATTTCAGGTTTATTAATCTTCTCTCATATTTTCTGCCTGACTGGCATTTACCCCCGAATAACTGCTTAGATCTTCAAACCTACATAAATCCATGACTCAAATGAGAACTCATTCAGGTTCAGGGTACTAAATTGGCATAATCAATCCTGGCTTGACACAATTTTAGAGCATAGTGTGCACAAAGAGCTGCACATGCAATGCTATAATTTGTGAGTTAATAACACGTTTCATTCTTTCAGATTGCAAATGGGGCTGTTATCCATCTCCAACAACCTTCCAGCTGACCTTCAGCTCGCTCCAATCAACAGAACCATCTTTGAAAGTTTGGCCAATGAGCCTCCAGGTATATATTTTGTTTCTTACCTTAAATTTTTTGTGTGTGTGTGTGTTTTGAAATCTCGCATTACGCAAGCTAGAACTTACTCGCAGGCTTATTTTGCTGATTTTTTTATTATGCTGTAATGGTCCAAGACAAATTTTCTCATTTACATTTCGCTCTGTTTCTCTACACCATTTCTCTGCATAATTCTAATTTGCTTAGCTCATAAAACACAATCAGCACGGGGCACTGTGTGAATGACTCACTGATTTCTCCATGGACTAGATCTACTTTCACACTTCTGTCTAATCCTTACATATCTCAAACTGTGTGTGTGTATGATTTTATATTAATAGGCTTAATGCCAGCATTGCAAAGTACACCAAAATAAATTAGGAACCCAGGAAAAAAATGCTTACCATACATAAGTATAAGGCACTACAAAATCTGCCATTATTTCATAAGCAAAAAATATCTTTATCTTACAATAGGGATGCACAGTATTTGTATATTTAATGATTTTAATGATTTCACAGAATTTTCTTGTTTGTTGTAATAAGCAGATTATTACACACCGTTTTCTCTGATGGTAAAGATAAGTCATGTGCTTATACCCGATGATTTGTGTTACTCCTGGAGGTAACGTGAGTGCCGTACAGCCCATGTTTCTGCAGCTCCGTTTCCTTTAGAGACTTCTTTCGCACATGGCTGCGAATTTGTAGTGAAAGTTGAGCTAGGTGCCACTAATGATTCCTGTTGGGACTTTTGTCAGCACTGACAAATTTTTTTCTTGGTTTTCCTCTCTTGCTCTCTTCTTCTCTATCTCTTTTCTGTTTCCACAGAAAATCTGAATATCCTGCTTCAGACAGCAAACACAGTTTCTAAACTTTTCTCAACCAGCTGGATGAACGACAGCTTTGGAGATCTGCTGAATGAAATGCAGACGCAGGTCAGACCAACAAAAGCCTGAACGAACGTTCATGAGTAGTTACATCTCTGCTGATTAATTCTCTGTAAGGTTTACATTTATGTGCTTATTCTAATACATTATTATTTCTATAGTAACAGCTCATTCACAGGAACATGTTTTCTTTCTGTTATACTGCAGCAATTTGCTGACAATAACAAGTTTTATTGATTAATGAACAACATACTTTTTATCCATTTGTAGTTACATTTAATGCTGTGGAATGTTTGTGCAGCAAGTTAGTTCCTGTTCCTGCTTAAGTTACAACAGGAACTACTGATGCTGCCTTTTTCTTCTCTTTAAGTTAATAAAACAGAACCAAAAGAATCGTTGTGTTTGTAACAATCCATTTTCTTAATCTATGTATTATTAATGTTAGATTATATCCATCATACATGTGAATAAGCTGTTACTATAGAAACAATAACGCTTTAGGATAATGCTTGAGTGCATTTATTGAGCAATATCAAGAGGGAGTGATGTTCTCCTGATTAGCAGCACGGCTGTGATGCTGCCATTTTGTTCTCTAAACAAAAAATTACTATAGATTTAGTGACATTTCAGACACAATATGGCCAAATGTTCTCTTTATTTTTGCTCTGCAAGCAGAAATAGATCCCGACGAAGGCACACCCACTTTATAGCACATTGATCGGCTAGCTAGCGCACATTGATTCGTACATTCCTGTTAAATGTGCTTCTGGTATAACTGGCATCCCTTCTTCCTTTTCAATTTCATCTAATGAGCTTTCATGTTTTAAGTCAAATGATATACTCCTGAAAAAAATTATCAATTGCCAAGTCCTCGGGTGACGTTATTAATGCTACCGTAGTAACCGTTTCAAACTAGGAAGTGGAATTTTATGTACAGGACACAGATGAGGGGAGTAATACACACAGTGAAATGTCCCAGTGCGACTATGTGGAACATCCGTATCAGCACTTTTGGAACTCCTCTCGACCAATCAGATTAGTGGAACTACCCGTGGGGTTACATAAATTAAAACGAATTAACACATTCCGATGAATGAACTTAGTGATTCTACAGTGTTGTGTCAGGTCCAGTTAAATAAGGGGTGAAAATAAAAATTATTATTTTTACTAAAATTATTTAATAAAAACCCCAATGTGACCCCAGTGTATCGCCTGTGGGTTTGTCTGGTTGTTGCTGCAGTACAGCGACTTCTGGGGATTTAGCTTAGTTTGTCACTGTGATTCATTTTGTTTTTGTATGTCACAGCTTCACCTCAGCGGTTCTCATATCTTTTATCTCGTGAGGCCGCTGCAGTAAATGCTTTAACGCTTCCCTATTCTGATGCATCTGATTAAATTCAGCATGTAATTATCGGCGCTGAAGCAGGTGTGTAAAACCGGGGGGAAAACATCACACTGTGTGGCGCAGCGAGTCCCCGTGGACCCAGACTGCGACTGCAGAATTACAGCAGCAGGGATTCAGAGCAGGCTTTGCAAGCTTGTTAGTGATGGAGTTAGGAGTGAGTGAAAAATATTCCGCTGTTTAATTATTTATTTACAGTTAAATGATTCTCTCTGCTTTTATTTAGCACATTTAGGAATTCAGCTATGAGGCCATGTGTGGTAGCTCTTGGGGGATGTAAAGATAAAGAATAATCACAGGATAAAATGAATAGATAACAGCAATGAAAAAAACAATAGCAGTGATAGCGCTGAAATAAACATATTGCCTCAGGGGCGTATTTACATCTAGCCCAATAGCAAATACTCACATAGCTGCCGTTTTAACCATGTGAGGATTGTCGACTTGCTGCTGGGAGGAAATGTCCGTGTTTAGAGTGTCAGAGCATCGCTGATCCTCAGTAATGAAAAGAAATAATGGTTTTCTTTCTTTCTTCTGTTCTTTTTTTCTGACAGAAAGTGGGCTAACAAATGAGTCCCTGATATATATTTCTATATTGATCGACTTTAATCCAGCTCTTAAATGATGACAGAATTACTCTCTGTCTGGATAATAAGGAAATTTCAGATTTATTATTATTTTTATTTAACATTAACCATCCAATTAACAACTACTACTAACACTACATTACATTTATATCATTTGGCAGACGCCCTTATCTAGAGCGACTTACATACATCTTATTATTTTTTTTATACAAGAGAGCAGTGAAGGTTAAGGGCCTTGCTCAAGGGCCCAGCAGTGGCAGCTTGGTGGCGCTGGGATTTGAACTCGCGACCTTCTGATCACTAGTCCAACGTCTTAACCACTGAGCTACCACAGACCCTAGTGCTACTATTACTATTACTACTAGTATTAATAATAATAATAATAATGATAAAATTAATCATAATAATCACCATAATGAAAATATTCATTCATTCATTCATGTAAAACCAAACCAAATCTCTAACATTAACCCAAATCCCTAACCCTAACCCAAATCCCTAACATTAACCCTAACCCAAATCCCTAACATTAACCCTAACCCAAATCCCTAACATTAACCCTAACCCAAATCCCTGTCAATCCTAACTCAAATCCCTAACCCTAACATTAACCCTAACTCAAATCCGTAACATTAACCCTAACTCAAATCCCTAACCCTAACTCAAATCCCTAACCCTAACATTAACCCTAACCCAAATTCAAAAACCTAACCCAAATCCCTAACAATAACCCTAACTCAATTCCCTAACACTAATCCTAACCCAAATCCCTAACATTAACCCTAACCCAAGTCCCTAACCCTAACATTAACGCTAACCCAAATTCAAAAACCTAACCCAAATCCCTAACACTGACCCTAATCCCTAACATTAACCCTAACTCAAATCCCTAACATTAACCCTAACCCAAATCCCTAACCCTAACATTAACACTAACCCAAATTCAAAAACCTAACACAAATCCCTAACACTGACCCTAATCCCTAACCCTAACCCTAACTCAAATCCCTAACATTAACCCAAATTCCTAGTTTTTAATCTTTTTATTTTCATATTAATTACACAGTTACAACAGTGCTTTCCTTTCAGAGGACGTTCTGCTCAGAGCTCCTTTAGGAAGATTGAAGTCCTTTAATCTATCCATTGCTCCCTTTTTTCTTAAGACGGTTGTACACCAGATACAACACGCAATTGTGATGCGATTTTTTTTTGGTGAAATTTTTGCACACAGATTATGCACACCAAATCTGATGCAATTTTTAAAAGTATTTCACGTTCTGTTTTGTGCTCGTTTCATACTGGTTTCGTGCAGCGAGTCTCAGTAGTGTCCTGAGAGAAGGCCGGAATCCTCTAGTACTGGTGAAGAACATAAGAACATAGACATGCTCTCAAGAAGGAGACTGTTTTGGGTACACATATTGTTGGAACTGAGACACCAACAGGTGGAGTTTCATAATCTTGTTCATGAGTTGATGCTGCAAAATGGGATTCTGGGCGTCAGGGAAGAAATCGACACTCAGGAGTGGTGATGGTGATGGTGTTGTTGCTGTCATTGGTGTTGTAGGTGTGCAGTGTGGAGAACATGGAGTCTATTCAGCTGCTCACTCAGGCTCTGTCTCTCAGCCCGGGCCTGCTGTGTCACACAGCCCTGCCCAGCATCCAGGCTCTTCATGTTCTCGCCTCCAACATGGTGAACCAGACCACCGGCATGCACGACCTGCTCTACCAGAACTTAGTCGGAGACCCCAGCACTTACGACCTCAAAGTGGACTGGTATTAACATGCAAAATATGTTTTCCTTTGGCTCATGATTGTAGCAGAATGCAGCATATACTTATTTCTTATTTTGGTTCCTTCTAGGACCGCCGTCATCTCCAACATGCTCAGCATCAACGTCAGCGCTTTGCCGAGCTTCAACGTCAACCAGACCAGCCCAAGTAAGAGTACCACCATCACCAAATGCTACTGATAGATGGATTTACATGAAAGTAATCGAGCAACTGTGACTTCTGATGTTCTGGTGTCTGATGCTTGCTTCTTCATTTATGTGGTTTTTAAATATCTGTAAAATTTCACTGAGAAAAATCTCTACTTTCTCATTACCACGATTCTCTCGCCAACAAATCTAAACGCATAAGATAAGCTTTCAAGAATCAAGATAAATAGTCTTTTTTTTTGGAAAAAAGTCATGAAATATCTAGAAAAAAGTTGGAGTATGTGATATTACAAGACAAATTTTGCCCTTTAAGGTGGTATTTTAAGACAACTTGTTCAAAAAATAAATAAAAAAAGCTAATAGAAAAAAAAATCCAGGATCTGTTGAGAATAAAGTCCAAATATTATTAGAAAATAGATGTGATATTTCAAGAATTAAGTCATAATACTATAACAATACTGGTACATATCAGAGCAGCATTTATGTGTTAAATTGAGGGATGTTTAGGACTTGGTAAAGTTTTTGTCTCTTTTGTTTCCTCCAGTAATAGCAGATATTACTGAAATACCCAAATCACATTTTATTAAAATTTCCATAAAACACCTTTGTAGTCTTCTATATAATGCAGTACATTAAAAAATGAAAGAGTGTGTAAGAAGCAAGCAAGGGATTCTGGGTTCCAAAGATGGCAGCCATAATAACATTCCAGTGTTCGGCTAAATTCGTAAATGTTGAGCAGTCAAGCCCAAATAGACATTACGTGTCCCAAAACTTGTCATCCAGATGGCTTTGGGACTGTTATATTTTCTGGTTCAAGATTCTCATTAGTGTAATGTCTCATGAACAAGTGGTTGAATGTTTGCCGGATTTGTCGGAACCAGCAGAACTTTTTTTGGTATCACGCTGTTGTCTGATTAGCACGAGTAGTTCATGTCATGCGTTGTACAGCACTCCTGGTTGAGCTTTAGTCATTGTCACCTTTGTGCTATTGCTTTGCCTTATTGCCTTGCAAATAAACATGACTACCTGCACTGGCATACGCCCTCGCCTCCGTACCCTGACAGGATGTACTTCTAGTCTTTCCAGGAGTTTAGTATTAGTGTCCTGTCACTCTAAACACCTTGTATTTTGAATTCCACAAAATGTAAAAAGCATTTCACACGCAGACAAAAATACAAAAATTCCACACCCAGACTTTATGGTGTGTGTGTGTGTGTGTCAGGTGAAGTGAAGGTGTCTGACCTTTTGAAGAACGAGACCCAGTTTGTATCTGATGTCACCCGGTACACCAGCATTCCTCCGCAAGCCCTAAACACTCTGCTGAACTCGTCCCTGCCCAAGAGCAACCTGCAGGTGCCTTACGCGTGCACACACACACACACACACACACACACACACACTGAATTATGTTCTACAAATTAATCATTAGATACAAAATTTAGCTGATGTCACTGACATTTTCTCAGTAATAAGGACATCTTTATCTGTAAAATCGGGGGAATTTACTACTTCCACCAGTGCCGTCAGCTGTATCTTTACAATAGCATATCAGTAATTCAGGTTATAACTTGTAATGTCATCACTGACATAAATTAAGTTGAAACTCCCAAAATTATGGGATTTGTTTATTTTTTATTTATTTTATTTATTTTATTTATTTATTTTATTTATTTAATTTATTTATTTATTTTCTAAAATTGACTTAAATCGTAAAACTCTGTAACGTTTCGGCTTTCTGAGTCACTCTAAATGGCCCAGAAATTTGGATATAAGCTTTAGGTTAAGATTATGAAAAAATAAATAAAGGTTTTTGTGTTAGATTCATTTGATATTATTTATTATTATTAAGAAATTAATATAAAAAAAGCTTTTTGGTATCCAGTACATACTGCAAATACCAAAATGCACAAATGCCTCCACACGCATAATGATTTATTATTTATAAACAAGCTACAATAAAATTATGTATTTTAATAATTACTCATTAGTTAATGATGACATCTATGTATCCAGCCAAAAAAATAAACATCAAATGTACTGATATTACCTACATACAATACTGTATGCTTCTTAAAATTTTTTAAAAAGTTTCATAAATATGGCAATGAACCTTAGGCAAAATTCTTATTTTTCTTTTAATAAACTGTCTCTATCTGTACCTTAAATTTCCAGTGTTATTTTCAGAATTCAGATATTTCAGAAATAATATGTCCTGAATAGTACAACAGAAAAAAATAACATTCGCCCTGCCTTTCATAGATCATGAGCTCTCTGGGTGGGAGGGGCATACTCTCACTCGCCTGTCAATCACTGCAATGCTAGCCAATCATAGACATCTGAGAGCTCATGTATGCAGAAGAAGGAAGATAGCTATGTAGGTGAAAGTGTATCATTAATGGGGAGTACGGTGGCCGATCTGAGCGCTGACCTTTTCAGAACAGAAACGTGTAATTCCATGCCCTCAAAATGTCCCAAAATGTCTGAAAAGCTTGAGCATTTTTAGTGTAGCTTGAGCTTTTGTTGTTGTGAAAACAGAACGGGGATGGCTGCATACGTCAGTTTAGTTTTTATGTACTTACTTACGTCAGATGGGAATTCTCTGTAATCGTCTCAGATTTTTTTGACCTACTGTATTTTGTCTCTACTTGCTTCAGATCTTGTCCCTGCTGGCGAACCTGCATCACTGTGCGGATCTCTCGTCCCTGCAGCTCGAACCGGCGTCGTCGCTGATCTTCAGCTCTCTCTGCTCGCTGCCGGTTCAGGAGTGGTACAGCCTGGTGGTTCTCTCAGCTCGGCACATCAGCATGGATGATGTCATGTACAAGGTAAACATCAGCGCTGATCATGTGTGAGATTTATATGGAGGATTGATTTAACTTCCTCTTGTGGTTTGGATATGAAACACCAACACTGAGGATGTATTAGCAGGTTTATTGAGGACATTACGTACAATATTAACACCAGTAAGCTGAAGCTTAATGCATAATAATGAGCATGAGGAATACAGTTCCTTAAATGTAATAAATAAAAAGCGTTAATTTAATCTTTGGCAAATGACTGTGGTCTAAAAGGAATAAAACACTTCAGGACGCAGTGTTAAAGGAAAATCATCCATTTCAGGATGGAAACAGGAACTCTGCTTCATCACACGGATGCATTTCCTTCAACAGCATGACCTGATGTGTGTTATTTTTCTTCCTCTCTGTTGTGTCGTTGCTTATCGGGTCTCGATCTCTTCGCAGCTGATGTTGTCCGGTGAAGTCCAGGATCTGTTAAACATCTTCATGCAGATGGTGAAGTTTTTCATGGACATAATGAGTAAGCTGTCTCCCATGTTGAACCGGCTACAGGAATATTTCACCTCCATCGGAAACATGAAGCTGATGTCCAACTCGGAGTTCAGAAGTGTGAGTCCTCCAGAGGTTTCCTAAGCCGACTGTTACAGAGACTAGAAATGGCTTTACCAGCTGAACACAGTGACTCCTAATGGCTGAGATTTTACTGAGCATTAACATTACAACTGTTACAGTATATAATATAAACATGTGATACTGGAGGCAATCATCTCTCTCTCTCTCCTCTCTCTCTGTGTGTCTCATTTTCTATCTCTCTCTCCTTCTGTCTCTCTCCTTCTCTGTCTCTCTCTCTCTGTAATTTTCGATCTCTCTCTCTCCTTCTGTCTCTCTCCTTCTCTGTCTCTCTCTCCCTTGCCGTCTCTCTCTCTTCTTTTCTCTGTGTTGCACTCTCTTTCTCCTTTTCCATCTCTTTCTACTTCTCTGTCTGTTTATGAGACTCTTTATGTCTGTCTCTGCTCATCCTCCTGATTCTTCTTCTTCTTCTTCATGAAAAATCATTACAGTTTGTTAGAGTTAATGGAAATTCCTCAGAGTGTTAGAAGCTACTGTAAGGTATCCCACAGGATTCTGTTCTAGGTCTTTTTCCCCCTTACTTTATATAAATTAAGATGTTTTACTTTAAATAAATACTTTGAGATTTTTTTAAATTTTATATTAAAGTTGAACTTTTGGATTGTCAGATTATAAGTAAAAACAAATCATGTTATGAAATGAATTATAAAACCATCACCAAATCATTATATCACATACATAGAAAAGGTTAATTACACTGATAAATGATAGTAATTGTTTATTTAGTGAGTTTATTCATTTAAATTTAGTCTATTAATTAACTTCTTTTTTTTTTAATTGTGTTTGTGCTGCAGCTGGTCAGAGGGAAACGCTCGACGATCTCCAGCCGGGCCACGTTCATCACCGTCTCCCGAGCCCTGTGTAATAATGGCATACTGTCACTCTTCGGAATCTCGGAGCTTCCCAATATGGGTGACAGTAACCCGTCTCTCCAGGACCAGCAGAAAGTGGAGGATCTCATGACCAAATTCAAAATCCCCAAAGATGCCAGTATGAAAGTCACTCATAGTGCAGTGGATTAGCAGAGAGACTTACCATACAGCCCAGGTATCAGAGAGTAATGTGTGTGTGTGTGTGTGTGTGTGTGTGTGTGTGTGTGTGTGTGTGTCCAGCTCCATTCTGTAAAAACTTCTACCTTG
>JAQMYM010000035.1:24419264-24436047 GCA_030014255.1 Parauchenoglanis ngamensis
CGAAACATAAACGTGACTAAATACGTTATTGTCAGTAAACATATAAATGTCTATTTCTCAGAGTTCCTACGTGATGCGGTAAAACCAAAACTATATTTGTGCAGCCCAGTAGGTACCTGTCACAATCAGCAACAACTTTTCAGGAAGCAAGACTTTTAAAAAACATTGTTGTACAGTGTCATCTAAGTAATTTGTTTTTGAAAAAAAAGAAAACAGATCCAAAGCACAGCGTGATGTTCTTAAATAAATAAAAAAAATTTAATTGTCGAACAAATTACTTGGTTAAGTTCACGGTTTCTGTATTCATACATGACATGGAGACTCGGCTTCAGCGTAAACGGCAAGCGGCATTTGAATCGAGATTTTCTAGCAGCAAAGCGACAAATCCAAACGATCGGCTCAAATGACTCTGTGGCGCGTGAAGCATTAGCTACCTGCAATTAGTTCAATTATTTTATTCAGAAAAAAAATGAAAGAACTTATTAGTGTAGTTTCATTTTATCCTGTCACGTACAACCTCTATTTAAGCATGTAGAGACTTTACGAAGGAAGATAAAGCTTGGAAGGAAGTATCAGTAATTGCCGGTACAGCTAGTGTAGTGCTAGTGAGTGCTACTGGTTTGGAAATCTATTCCAAAAACGAAGATAGTACAGTGACTAGCAAGTGAGATGCAAATCACGTTTAAAACAACAGTGATGTGTATAAATTGTACGGTCGGTTATATATATTCTGTCCTACTGCTTCTTATTAGCACAATAAAGCAGGCCACACCCACAAGCGAAAAGCTACAACAGCTCGTCCTGTGTTAGCGTGAATGTAAACTGACAGGAATAAAACATTTCAGGACTTGCTGTTACTGGAAAATAATCAGCATCAGTGTGGAACCAGTAACCCTGCTTCGACGTGTTTTTGTTGAGTGTTTGTCGCTTACTTATTCCACATTCTCTCTCTGTCACCTCTCTCAGGTACCTCAACAGCATCATCTTCGCCTTCCCGCTTGTCCTGATGATCAGCTGGGTGCTGTTCGTCGCTAACTTCATCAAGAAGCTCGTCCATGAGAAAGAGCTCCGTCTGCATGAGGTGACTACACACACCGTCAATACAATTTTGTTTTCATTAACTTCAGTAAGGGTATACAAACTTTTGCACTCCGCTATCTTCCATGAACTTTATTTTCTTGTTGTTTGAAAACAAAATATTAATTATAGCTCATACGTTCATGCCCAGAATCTGAAATGAAGTGTATTTTCTTCACAGTACATGAAGATGATGGGCGTGAATCCTTTCAGCCATTTCCTAGCCTGGTTCATCGAGAGCGCTGCGTTCCTCATGGTCACTGTGATCATCCTGACCATCATCCTGAAATCCAGCGCCATTCTTCCCAACAGCAACGGATTCCTTCTCTTCCTCTACCTGAGTGATTACGCCCTGAGTGTCCTGGCCATCAGCTTCCTCATCAGCGCCTTCTTCGACAAGACCAACATCGCCGGGCTGAGTGGCAGCCTCATCTACGTCATCTGCTTCTTCCCCTTCATCGTGGTCATGTACCTGGAGGATAACCTCCCCTTCTTCGCCAAGGGCATGCTGGTACGTTAACTAGTAAACTATTTATGAATTACAGATTGTGTTTTGTATATTAGCTAACGTTTTCAAATGGCTTGACTGAATATGTTCTACTTTTAAACATGTGCACGGTTTATAAAATGAAGGTGTTCACTCGTTACATAATTGTATTGGAAGCTGGTGAATGATAGAGGATAGTCAGCTGATTGATCCTCGTTGTTGAGCTGTTTTAGCTAGGGCTAGTGGCTAACGTGATTTTATTCATTTACTACGTGCATTTTTGCATTTCGAGCTCGGCAAGAGCAAGTCCATCAATAATTCTGTTCGCACTCGGTGTGTGTATTTTTGGAGAAATCCGTGTCCATGTGTCTTCTCTTCTCTTTTGTTTCTTTCCAGAGCCTGTTTTCTCCAACGTGCCTCAGTTACGCCAGTCAATACATCACCCGCTATGAGAAACAGGAAGAAGGTAAGTACATATCAAACATAAGACCACGTTATAATTGTTGTAAGTGAGCAGAAGTGATAGCGCTGATGGGTTTTTTTTTCAGGTATCCAGTGGAACAACATGTACCTCTCTCCTGTGGCCGGAGACACGATGTCGTTCGGGTGGCTCTGCTGGCTCCTCTTGGTCGACTCGGTTATCTACTTCCTGCTTGGTGCTTACGTCCGCATGGTCTTCCCAGGTACGTGAACGCAGCTCGGCTCACACGCCTCAGAATTTCAGCTCTGATGTATAATTTACTAATCTCCTTTTTACTCTCAGGGGAGTACGGTATCGCTGCTCCGTGGTATTTCCCCGTGATGCCGTCGTTCTGGGCCGACGTGTTCGGCTGCAGCAAGAGAGCGCAGAAGAAAGCAGGCAGAGGACTCCTCTTCTCCAACATGATGCAGGAGAGCCACAGAAACGGCAAAGACAAAAGCAAAGGTACCAGAAATCGCTCTCATGCATGCATTTGACAGACATCGAATATGAATCTGTGTTGTACTGGATGTTTTCCATCATAAAAGCAAAAGAACTTTTTCTCTATCTCTCTCTCTCCCTCCCTCTCTCTCTCCCTCTCTCTCTCTCTCTTCAGGTACGGGTGATTTGCACTCTTACAGTGATGAGGAGCTCCCGGAGCTGCCGGTTGGCGTTTCGCTGCGAGGCCTGACGAAGACGTACGGCGACAGGAAAGCCATCGAAAACCTGAACCTGACCTTCTACCAGAGTCAGGTGACCGCACTGCTGGGGCACAACGGAGCCGGGAAAACCACCACCATGTAAGAGACGGCGCTGAACTCCATGAATGCGTGGAGTGAAAGCTAAATTTGTGCAGAAAACTTTACGCTTCAGCACCAAAAATTTGTTAGTCAGAACATAACATAGGAATAAAAAAATATTCTCTCTATAAATGAAATTTTAATTTCCTTCCTTAATAAATGGTTCCAGTTCTGTTTATCTTACTTGCCTGCACATACACACATGGGAGGCGATTAAACACACACTCATATACACTCCTAGTGTGTGTGCATCTGAGTTCGTAACCAGCGTCTAATTGACTGTGTAGTTTATAGTAAGCTTCTGAGGCATTATATAACTCTCGAGCTTAGCACTTCCTCCATGTTGTATTTTTTCTGCCTCAAAGCAGTTAATGCTTAGCAAGCTGAGTGTTTTATGGCTGATATAATGCGTCGTTATAATTTTTAAACAAAATGTCTCCATTGCTGCAGGTCCCTCCTGACCGGATTGTTTGCCCCATCCTCCGGTTCGATCGAGGTTTACGGGAAAGACATGCAGTCGTGTATGAAGGACGTGCGTAAAGAGCTGGGAGTGTGCATGCAGTACGACGTCCACTTCGACCACCTGACCACCGAGGAGCACCTGCTGCTCTACGGTCACATCAAGGCCCCCCACTGGAGCAAGCAGGAACTGCAGCAGCAAGTGCGAAAGTACGTAAACCTTCCAAATCTGCCTCAGGTTGAGGAATGATAAAAATACATTACAGCATGAATTCTATCACCGCAGGATTCTGGAGGAGACGGGGATGTACGCTCATCGTCACAAGCGGGTCGGGACGCTGTCCGGCGGCATGAAGAGGAAGCTCTCCATCTCCATCGCTTTCATCGGCGGCTCTCGGCTGGTGGTCCTGGACGAGCCCACCACCGGGGTGGACCCCTGCTCACGCCGCGGCATCTGGGACATCGTCCTCCAGCATAAGAGCGGTGAGGTTCTCCTGCAGATCTTCATTATCGCTGTGGAGAGCTTTTCGACTTCAGGATTTAATTAAAAAGAAGTAGAAGGAAAATCCCTCAGCAGATGTAGAAATCTGTCATGTGCTTAGCACTCACAGCTCTGTGTTAATTACATCCTCCGAGACAGAAATGAGATATCAGATATCTCGCTTTACCTTTAAATGTCTTCGCTTCACTTTATGTGTGTGTGTGCTCAGATCGTACCATCATCCTGTCCACACATCACCTGGACGAGGCTGAGGTCCTCAGTGATCGCATCGCGTTCCTGGAGCGTGGAGGCCTGAAATGCTGCGGATCTCCGTACTACCTGAAGGACAAGCTGGCTCGCGGATACAAGCTCACGCTGACTAAGAAGGTACTGCGCTGTACAGCTTTGAAATATACTCAAATATACTGTATTACAGGCAGCATGGGGGAAAAGTCTGCACTCGACAGGAATAAACATGACGGTGCAACTTTATGTCCAACTTTATGTCCATTTATAAACCAGCAAGAACCTTTATTAAGCAGTCAAATTTTGATTCAATGAATACGGAATCATTTCCTTATGGATTAAATCATACTGAATCATATCATAGCAATTTCAGTGATATCGTCAAATATCGAATCATTTCCTCATGAACTGAATCAAATCACATTGTAGCAGATTCAGTGATATTGTAAAATATCAAATCGTTGCCTGAATCAAATGGAATCGCATCGTAGCAGATTCAGATCATTGCTTTTTGAATTGATTCTTACTGAATCGTATCATAGCAGATTCAGTGATGTCACAAGATGCCAAATCATTGTCTTGTGAATTCAATCAAATCGAATCAGATAGCGATATAGGAGATTCAGTGGTATCGTCAAATGTTGAATTGTTTGCTCTATGAATCGATTCATATTAAAGCCTGAAGTTTACATCCCTGACCGTTGGCATCACCAACAAAAGTTTTTACTTTTTAGCACACACAGTTCTGAACCCTGGATTTATTACAATACGTCGATTTAAAAAAAATTCTAAACCAATTTCACTAAAGTTCAACACAAGTACATTAAATTAAACTGGACAGCCATGAGCAAAGGAAGAATTACTAGATTTTTTACAGTATTAATCATCACCGAGTTCACTTTGGTGTTCACCATGTGTATTTACAACACACTCTCACATGCAACACCTAAAACGAAATCACCATGGAAATGTCTCCGATTTCCTCAGGTCCTTCCTCCAGATTCAGAGGATAAGTTTGACATTGAGACGGTGAAATCGTTCGTCCACTCTCACCTGCCCGAGGCTCAGCTGAAGGAGGCAGAGGTGGGAGATATCGTCTACTCTCTTCCTGTCTACAACTCCCACAATGCATCTGGCTACCGCTCGCTGCTCAGTGGCCTGGACCGCAACCTGGAGGCGCTACAGCTGGGCTGCTACGGCATCTCCGACACCACGCTAGAGCAGGTGAGGGACACACACACACACACACACACACACACACACAGATAGATAAACACACACTCATATACACGCCTCACACATTCATGCTACTCTTTAGTAAAGCAGGTCCTACAGACGGACCATGCACATTAACACAAAAAAAAGAAAAAGCAGAACTGCAGCAAAATGTAATAATTACAATAATAATAATAATAGTAATCATAAATGAGCAAATATATTAATACATAAATAAATAACAAAGCGTGGTGAGATTAAATAAAATCTAAATTAATTAAACACACAGCATTAAATAAAGCAGGAACTACAGCTGACCATCATCTCAAACAGACCAGTGAGATTTAAATAATGAGCAAACAACAAATAAAAACGACTAAAATTGAAGGACTAAAACAAACAAATAAATAAACAAACTGAGTACTGAACTAGCAAACAAACAATCAGTATGAGAGAACCCTAAAACAGACGACTAAAACAAACAACATATTAATATGCCAATACATAAATAAGAACAAAATAATTAAAATCAAATATGAAAAACAAAACAAATGAACAAAGTAAATAAACAACTAACCAACCAAACAAAGAAATAAATAAATAAAAAGAAAGAATTAAAACCAAGAGCTTAATCAAACGAATACAAGCAAGCACACAAAAATAAATACATAAATAAATAAATCCGAAATGGATTTTCTCAGAAACTTCTCTCAGTTCGATAGACGAACGTTCATATTGATAACAGAGTATTAAAAATCAGAACCGGAGGCAAAATATTATGAGAATAAATAAGAGAATGCGGTCGGATTAAATAAAGCCGAAATCAGTGAAAATACACAACATCAAATAAAGCAGGAAATAAGGCATGCAGCCGATCAGCTACACTAAAGCGGTGAGATTAAATAATGTGTGTTTGTGGTGGATTATTAAAACACAGACATGTATGCAGTACACACACACAGACACACACACACACTCACACACACTCAGAGGGATAAACTCATGCATACTGTATATGTTAGTGTAACAGTAAGCACATCTATAACATGGATTCGACTTGGATGCCTGTGGCTTCTTCAGGTCTTCCTGCAGTTGACGAGAGACAGTGTGGATCGTGAGGAGGAGAGTCGGCCGTATACGGTGTCCAACTCACAGCTGGACACAGACGCTTCCCAAGACAGCCTGAACGACAACCTGAACTCCAGCATGTACTTCGGAGAGAGAGCAAGTCAGTGTTTCCCTTCTTCTAACTCCACACCATGTTACCTTCATGCCATGACAACACTCAATAACCCAATTAGGACTCGGCTTAAGGCATAAGAAATACTCTATTTAAATTATGGTGAAGTAAATCCTGGGAAGAAAGGGGAATACTGAAAATCCTGAAATGAATTGCTTGGTGAAAGTTAAAATGAGACTGAGTGAGCTTGTGTTTAGTGCATGTTATTATTTAGTTTCGTGACCCTTGATCGCTATGAAGGTCTGTCTGGGTCACTGTAGGTAACGAGAACTTACAGAGCCGGGGAGGGGTGGTAGGAAAAGCTCCGATCTTTACTGACATTCTACAGTCATGTTTGGGAGAAAAAAATGAACATATTGATGGGAAAAAATATATGAGGAAAAGTCACAAATTTATGGAAAAACTTCACACATTTTCAAGAAAAAGTCACAAATTTAAGACAAATGTCACAAATTTCTGAAATTTTAGAGAAAAAAGTTTTTGAAAATTTATGAAAACGATTATGAAAAAAAGGCTGAAAAAAAAATCCAATTTTTAAAAAGTAAAAAAATGAAGAAAAGAAATATTACAACTTTATGAAAAAAAAGTCACCAATTTATGAGAAAAAAGTCACAAATGAGAACATTCCATCCAACGTTTATTTACCTAAACGTCCTGAATGGTAAGGTGTGTATCATCTTCCTCGCTCCACACAGGTCTCACAGGGAACTCCACGGTGAGCGGTTTGGCGCTGAAGGTTCAGCAGGTGATGGCCATGCTCATCAAACGTGTTCATCACACCAAAAGGAACTGGAAAGGTCTGATCTCTCAGGTTCTGCTCCCGGTGCTGTTCGTCTTCGTCGCCATGGGCCTCGGCTCCATCAAGAGCAACCTGCAGTACTTCCCCGAGATGGAGCTGACGCCCGCGATGTACGACTCTGGCCAACAGTACAGCTTCTTCAGGTATGCTTCAAGTTACAGCTTCACCTCAGAGTGTCACAAAAAAGCACAGACACAGAAGTCCCATTGCGTAAATGTTACATAAACATCGTTTTCCTGTAACAGCACACCTTAGTGTGCGATCGGATCCTCCGACACCCTGATCTGTGTTCACAGCTTTGTAAACCTCCAGCACGTGCCTCACGTTGCCTTGTGTTGTATAAGTGATGATATTCAGGATGGTTTTTTTCTCTACAGCAATCAGAACTCCAGCTCCAGTTACCTGGTGGACTCCATGATGTCATATCCTGGCATAGATCACTACTGCATGGGTAACCCCGACAGCCCGTGAGTAGATCGCACTCTCATACTCTGTCTCTAAACTTCAGCTCAAAGATGCAGCTCTAAAATGAATAAAACATGTTCAAAATGATTTCTAAGCTTTTGTTAATGGTGCAGATTAAAAGACGCCTCATAAATCTGTCATTCCTAATACTGTTCCTGTTGATCAGTCTTTTAGTAAAGTCGTGTGTAAATATTCGCACAAATCTGTTCTGCGGGATACTGGGCCATGTTTTGTAAATGCAGAAAGCCTCTCTGTGTTCTCAGTATCCTAAAGAATTTCTAGGAAGAAAATGCTAATTTTGGTGCAGAGTGTGGCATACCGAGCATTCAGGTGTAAGTTTGCTATGCAGCACGTGCTCGTATGTTGAAACGCAACATGATTCAACAGGTAATCTGCATGCGAGCATTTTTTTCTTCAATGTATATTCAATATTTATTAAACCCGTCTGCCTGTAATTAGTTGAATCCATCTGACTTTGTGTGCATACAGTAGAATCAAACCATTCAGCGCCGTGGCTTCCGTACTCGAGTCCCATGTTCAGGCAGATCTCCATACTTTAGAGTTCTTTTCTTTAGATTTAAGTCTACAAGGTCACATCAAGGTGCCTGGTTTCAAATCTGAGTGATAATCACGGCATCTGACAGTGAAGTGTGATGAGAGGAGCGGCATTCGATTGCACACTCGACCTTCTGTGTCCTTCTTAAACATGCTTGAATGTGTGTGTGTGTGTGTGTGTGTGAGAGAGAGAGAGAGAGAGAGAGTTCACTTATACATGTGTTGGGTTCCAGCCTGATAAAAGCCTCTCACCCGTAACACAGCGTATTCCGTTAGCACGTCCTCTTTCCTGGATAAATGGCAGAGTAAGCCGACAGAACAAGATATTAAGCCAAAAATAACAACATGTGCTCTTGAAATAATGAGATATTCAGTCAAAATGGCATAATATCTTGCAAGATTTGCTATTAAGTCAAAATAATGAGATTGTGAGTTGAAATTACAAGCTAATAGCTCAGAAATAACAATATATACCAAAATAACAATTTACAAAAATTGAGATATTAAATAACAAAACTTGATAACTTGAAATAACAAGCTAGTATCTTGTCTCAAGTTAAACCTGAAAGAATGAGATAACATCTCATATCTTATCTCATGTCATAGCTATCTCATATTAAGATAACATCTTGATATTAAAGTCAAAAAATCTTGAAATAACAAGCAATTAAGCCAAAATATTGAGCTGGTGAGTCAAAATGACAAGATAATAACATCGAAATAATGATACAGTAACTTGAAAAATTAGACGTTAAATTGAAATAAGATAATGAAATAGTCATATCTTGAAATAATGAGTTATGATGGCAAAATAATGAGATAGTGAGGAAAAATAACAAGATAATAACTTAATACATAATGAGTCAAGAAGAAAAATGAAAATAAAATTGGTTAAGTCAAAATAATGAGATAGTAAGTTGAAATAACAAGCTCACTTGAAATAACTTTATATCGTGTAATAACTAATTATGAAGTCAGAAGAATGAGTCGATTGAAATTACAGCATCATCATGAGAAAGATCATGAGATATTAAGTGATAACGTCATAGTATCTTGAAATAATGAGATATCGAGTTGCAAGGAATAATGAAGCTAAAATAAAATGGACAGCAGAAATAATGAGATACAAAATGAGGACTGTGGAAGTCCTTGGTGGGAAGTGTGGAGTTTTATGGGAATGTTTTGCTATTTTTTTCACAGGTTGTGTCACCGGAAAGGCACGTCAGGATCAGATCAGTGGACCTCTGGAGGAAATCCCACATCTGTGTTTGAGACATGCAAATGCAAGAACTTTACCCAGGTACGTCTGAGCCATTATTATTCATATTCCATTTTATTGCTTTACTTATTAAGTGATGTGTTGTGATGATGCTAATTTGGTGTTAATTAAATACAAATAAACGGGTGAAATGTTCCGTTTCAGACATGTCCGAATCCTGGCTACGACCTGCCTCATATAATCAATCCCTCGTCTCAGACAGTCTACAACCTGAGCAACATCAACATCGAGAGTTACCTTCTGGCCACCGCTAACGACTTTGTCCAAGACAGGCAAGTTAGGAGCAATGCACCTCACCTAAAAGACCTGATAGCGCTTGACTTTAACCCGGAGTCATAAGATTGACATAACCATGTCATAAATGTGTCATGTGCCCTGGTTTATAGCAAAAAAAAGAGCATTTGCGTTTTAAGACATGACCTATAACACTTCATGATCGACGAGGACAACAATTTTGGATTTTGGAAAAAGGTTGTTGATATTTGAACTCATCAGCTAAATAAATACACACATGCAGAGTCTGAAGTAAAGCATAAAAGTGTGAAAAAGAATTAAAATAGCAAGGTGATTAAAGTGCGAAAACTTAATAACCGGTATATTTATCAGGAATAGGTCCTGTATAGTGAGAGGGAACTCTCGTCTTGCTGTTGGCGCTCTGACCTTCTGGCCTTTCCAGTGATGTGGAAAGAGTTCGAGAAATTGCTCGTTGCATTGAAACTCTTTATTATGCACAAAAACAGTTATAAGTCATACATTATTCATGTGGCGTAAAAGGTGCAGGGAGAATAACAAAATAACAAAGACAAATCACAGACGCATGGTGGGACCCAGAGGAGAAAACACCACTGAGCAAGGCGGCTAATTAATGAGAAATCAATGTGCAAAAGTGCACACTGTAGTGCCCTGACCTATGTAATCTGGAAGGAGTAAACTGTGTGTGTGTGTGTGTGTGTGTGTGTGTGTGTGTGTGTGTGTAGGTATGGAGGCTGGTCCTTTGGGAACCCCCTTCCCAACAATCTCCAAATGGACGTTTCGGAAGTTCCCAAGAACAGGACATTAACGAAGGTAATAAATCACAGACACAGACTGGCTAATTAAAGAGCAGTGGATGGTTTATGGTGGCGTGGATTAACACACACATGTACAGTACGGGGTTCTTTGCTGCACTGAATTACAGGATTGAAAACTTATAAAAATAGTTTAGTTAACAGTGTTCTAATTGGATTCACTTTGCTCACATTTTATGTCATATTATTTCTGTATTGGATTTTTAAAAATAAAGTTTGACTCATCAATTTTCATCCAACGTGGTTAATGTAGCTGCTTTTTTGGCACAAAACATCATTAATCAAATGAGCGCGATGATCGTGCGGGACAGGTGATGTTAGGAAAGGATTGGTTACAGAATTGAATTGAATTTTTATTTTGCTCATTTCATTTCATTTCATTGACTTTTAGCGTTCACTGAATTTTTTCATTTAGTGAAATACGGTATTTTTTTAATTATTATTGTTATATAATATTTTATCCTTCCGCATCCCTTTTTGTGTCCTCATTCCCTTCTTAATTGTCTTTCTCATGTTTTTATTTATGATCACCAACTTTAAAATGCATTTCTTTATATTTATGTAACTAATCTCATAGGCTTGACCCTTCCTCATATGATAGTTTGTACTTTATTTTCTCTAAAGCACTTTGGACTTCCTTTACTGTATGTACAGTGTATAGGATGTGATATAGAAGTAAAGTTTAGTATCGTTATAAAGATTAAAAGTGATACGGTGAATATCAGATTTTCTGAACTGCTGCTCATGCGGTGCGGTGTAACACACCTAGAGGAATTCGCTATCTGCCCTCTTCCTCATACTCCAGTGGCTTTGCCCTGTTATAGTCCAGAGAGCATGAGTTCGAATCCAATCTGAGAGAGCAAAAAACGCCGGTGTGTCTGCGTGGGAAAGGCATGCTCTTTCTCCCATGTCAATCACAGCGACACTAGCCAATCGTTAGTGTCTGTGAGCTCATGTACAGTATGTGGAAGAGGGCGGAGAGCGCTTTTCCCGGAGTGTGTTACATTGCCCTGTGGCGCAGCATGAGCAGCGGTTTGAAAAGATTCTGTCGTTGTTAGATTTCACCTTTCTGTGATGGTAGGTCAGAATGATGTCCAAATTGAGAAACCATGATTCTGTGAGCGTGCTTGGTGTTATAAGACACGTTATTAACGACCCCTGCAGGTGTGGTATAACCCTGAAGGCCATCACACGATGCCGGCCTACCTCAACAGCCTCAACAACTTCATCCTGAGGTCCGCACTCCCAGCCAGCAAGCAGCCGCAGCAGTACAGTGAGTCTGATACCGCATGCATTATAACATGTGTATTATAACCCGTTCACTACAGTACACACGCTATGACACATGCTTTGTATTCTTTAACCGCAGGATAAAATATTGGCACCCTTGACTCGATTTCAGTGCCATGTAGCTATTACGTAAAAGTTTGCTACTCTGAATTTTCAGTAAAGGTTAAAGATCAAAAGTATTGGCTATACGGGTACCATGTAGCCATTACACATACGTTTGCATAAGTATTTTTAAAATAACAGGTGAAGTATTAGCACCCTCGACTGTATTTTAGTGCCACGTAGCCATTCATAAAAGTATTTTCAGTAAAGTTATTATTAGTATTAGTGCCACTGAATCATTAAATAAATTTGTTTCGATTAAAGATTAGAAGTATTGTCACCCTTGTCTGTATTTGGCTGCCACACAGCTGTTAAATAAGATTGGTACGCTGTATTTATACTAACAAATAAAATATTGGCACCCCATCTGTATTTCGGTGCCATACAGCCATTAATTAAAAGTTCGCCACTCAGTATTTTCATATAAAGATTAGAAGTATTGGCACGCTGTATTTGGGTGCCGCAGCCATCAAATAAAAGTTTGTTACAGTTTATTTTCAGTGTCACTAATAATATTGGCGCCCTCCACTGTATTTGGGTACCAAGTAAAAGTTTGCTGCCCTGTGTCGTCACTAGGGATTAAAAGTATTGGCACCCCGACTGTATTCTCTCTGTTCCCTTCTGTATTTTCACCACAGATTAAAGTATAATGTTTTTCCTGTTTGTATTTTCTTACTACCGGTCAAAGTATTGGCACCCTCAACTGTATTTGTGTGCCATATAGCCATTAAATAAAAGTTTGGTACTCTGTACTTTCAATAACAATTAATGTATTGGCATCCTTGACTTTATTTGTTTGGCATTCAGCCATTACTTAAAAGTTTGCTACTCTGTAATTTCGGCAAAGATTGAAGTATTGGCACCCTCGACTGTATCTCAGTGCCACATTGCCATTATGTAAAAGTTTGCTTCCCTGTATTTTGACTGTAGAAAAATCTATTGGCACCCTTCTGTTTGGGAGCCCGTCACTAAAACAGACTTTATGCTGTTACTTCATTTTTTCAAAGAGTATAAGTAGTCACTTGACAACCTCCAGACAAACACCTCCTACTTTTGCAGCTACTGTTGTAGGAACAGGAACAGGAAACGTATAGTTCTAATGTAGGATTTGATGATGAGCCCAGTGGTGATGCACTGTTTTGTTGAAAAGAAAAGCGCCATTAGTTAGACATAAGCAATGCTCTGTACATTTCTGTAAGTTTGAACTATTCATGAATACAAGTCTCGTGTACTGGAGTGGCCAAAGTAGTGACTTAAATTGCTACTTAAAGTGTTATGGGGTCATTTGATATTTCTGTGGTTAATTAAGGAGAATTGCTCAGCATTTCTGGCTTGGTTTATAAATGTGACATCATCTATGGTTTGATGCCTCGGTCTTCATTCGCATCTCCTGATTTTACTGTGCATTTCCCTTGTGCTAAGCCAGGGGGCAGTGTTTATCTTCTGTCCCTGTCAGGATGCAGTGCAGTGTCAGGAATTGTAATTAGTGGTGCTGAGAGCCAGGTTGAAGTGAATAAAGCAGGACAGAGGCTCCAGCCTTTTATTTCAGCAGCCGTGCCAGACTGGGCCAGTGGCTGAGATTCACCGTCTGCCTGTAGGCAAGATTAATGCAGACCCAGCAGTCAATAAGGGAAAAGGGAGATGCAATCATTCAAATGTAGCTGGTGGACTCACTCGGGCCTGAAACAGGGCATAAATCCAGCGAGGGTTCATCAGGCCGGCTGCCCTGCTCGCTCGTGACGTGGCTCAGGCCACCGTTGTGTGAATGTGAATTGGACATGCATTTAATCCTGTCTTTTTTTTCCTCTCTTTTTTTCTCCCTCGCATGCAGCAATCTCTGTGTTCAGCCATCCCTACCCTGGCCAGGTGGAAGAAGAGGATGCCATGTAAGCATGTAGTTCATCCTTCTTCTGTCAAACATTAATTTTTAACACATGCAGCTCATATGAGTGAAGCACGTACCCAGATGGGAAATGCAAACAGCGTGTGGACATTTACATTCCAGTGAAGCACTTGCAGTAATGAAATTTGACTGCCGTATTTACTCCTCTTTCATCATATTAAATGGGTTTGCTTTGAGCTCAGTTTATCGATTACCAGCCCTGCGTGATATTTGCATCCTCTCAAGGTGGTTCAGAGGTGAGTTCATGCAACGTCACTCACCTGGTGCTGCTCAAAGCTGAATCAAACAGCCAATTTTGGAAATGTGAGCCAAATTATTTTACTGACGCATTTTGGATGAGAGACATTTGCAGACCTGCCCACATTTATACAGTACATTTTAACCTTCAGACTATGCTAGCATGAGTTATCACTCCAAAATATCCAAAAAGTATCCAAAAATGATTGACAGTTGTGTTTTGGACTCTCCAATATTAACTGACATACTGGAAGCCCCGCCCCCTTCCCCTATTTTACCATCAGTAATCTTTCGTTTTGATTTTCCCGCTTGAAAGTAGCTCTCGCGTTCCGTCACGGTAAATGGAGAATATTTTGAATCACTGTGTATTGTACTTAGCTAACGTTAGACACCTATATATGTAACGCCAGTTCACTGTAATTATTAAAGTTGCCTCTGTACAGTTTGGACCAAAAATCAGAAATGACACTTTTTCAGCAGAACGAAAACGCGAACAAAAAAAACAAAGCCTACAGTGAAGTGTCAAATCTGACACTTTCACACAATAATTTTAATAGTGATGATGACTAGAACGTGATTAACGTTCAAACAGAGTGGTCAAGCTTGTTGCCATAGAAACTGGAGTGTATGAACATGAGTGCACTTCTCCAGCGTTTACGTCTTAAATGAACAAACGAGCAGCAGCTTTTTTCTCCAAATGTCTGCTGGTTAGCGTAAAACCTTGTATATACGTATATGTACAGTAGTACGGATACACACCAGGCTCGGCAGATCAAAGTGTGTATAAATACGGAGAGAAGAGAACGATATAGGTTATAAGGATTTAAGTTGTAAGGTATACACGTTAACTCCGGTTAAAAAAAATTTATTTTAAATTTGACTTCAAATTTGTATCTTTTCGTAAAAACCAATATCCTGTTTTTGTTTTTTTGTTTTTTTGTTTTTTTTAAATTGATGCTGTAAAAGAAGCTTTCTCACTAACATCATTATCATTTATTCCATTTCATCCCATCAGGGAAAACCTGAGTCATTTTATAAACAACCTCTCAAGCCCTTGTTTTTCTCCATCTCCCTCGCGCTTTCCCCATATTTCAGCATTGCTGTTTGCTATTACAAACCCCGCTCGCATTAGTGCGAAATGTTCACCTCGGCTGTGTGGAGGACGCTTGTGCTCTTTAGATCGATTTTCTCATTTGTTCTGGGCTCTCACTGTGCCTGGCCTTTGGCCGCGTTCTTGCCCTCATGGAAGAGTAATAGTGAGAAGCAAGGCCAGAGGGAGGAAATACGCTTGTAGGTAGCTCTTTAAAAATACAGACCGAGCGCCTGGGACTTCTGTAAAAGTCTGTGTCATGTTGAGACAGAACTCTGAAGAACTCTCATGGGCATCTCTGAAATGTCCTGGAAGAATATCAGAGATCTTGGAAATTTTACCTCCCGGAAGATTTCAAACGTGCCCAAAATGTAACTATTTTATTGCGCCTACGTTTGATCTCGAAGACTTTATTTCTATCAAAGGCTCTGAGACTCTATTTCTGCTGCTGTTTTTTTTTAAATCTTATACCTTAATTGATTCTATTTTATTATTCAATTATCTTCTTATTTTGTCTTTATATTTCTTCCTTCCATCTTTATACTTCTTATATGTTTTCCTATGACCGTGTGTTTGACGTGTCTGAGTTAACCATTTCTCGGGCGTCCCACAGAGTTCGCAACATTGTCAACATTCTGGTGGCGATATACATCCTCACCGGCTTCTCCATCATGACATCCAGCTTTGTCATCTACGAGGTTGAGGAGCATCACACCGGCTCGAAGAGGCTGCAGCACATATCAGGCATCAGCGAGACTTTCTACTGGACCATCAACTTCTTCTACGATATGGTACGAGACGGTGTTTTCGGGAAAATGGTACCGTTTGCGGGAAAAAAAGAAATCACGAAAGGAATCTTTCACTACGGAATTTGACAAATTTCACTATTTAAGGAAATTTTATGAAATATTTTAGTTTTAACATTTCTATGGAGACATGAGTGACAAGATCTTTGGCCTTTTCCTCTGTGATGAAAGTCAAGAGAGAAATGGCTTGTGAATATAATACAAGATACGTTGCAACAGTATCAAAAAATAATTATTAAAAAAGAAAAGTAAACAAAAATAGTTTTAAAATATAAACAAATATAACTAAAGTATAAATAAACAATTTATTGTAATTCTGCTACAATATTATAACAACAGATTTATTCAAATTGAATGAATTTTACATTTCACGAGCTGATTTAAGGAGGAGATTCTTAGCACTAGTGATGCAGTAGGAGGGGAAAAGCCTAATAATGCATAAAAGCTAATTTATTCGACTGACCATGTAAATGGTTCATGCTAAGAGCGAACTATAATTTAGGCTGTAGTAAATGTACTAAATACACACAAAGTTCTCTCACGCTGACATTACACTAATCCTGTGGAACTGGGAACTCCATCTCCCCCCCTCTCTCCCTCCCTCTCCCTCTCCCTCTCCCTCCCTCTCTCTCTCCCTCTCTCCCTCTCTCTCTCTCTCCCTCCTTCTCCCTCTCCCTCTCCCTCCCTCTCTCTCTCCCTCTCCCTCCCTCTCTCTCTCCCTCTCT
>JAQMYM010000035.1:24448740-24466119 GCA_030014255.1 Parauchenoglanis ngamensis
GCTTCCCCGCGACCCAGACGGATAAAGCGGTATAGATAATGGATGGATGGATAATAATAATAATAATAATAATAATAATACCAAAGCTTTTTCTCAGATGACCTGCTAAAGAAGAAACATTGCCTTTCTCACAATATTCTTCTTCTCTTTCTACAGTATTTACTTACTTCCTTATTTTGATCTTTTCCGTGTTTCGGGTTACTTTGTAAAACAAAAGCCTTGCATGTAAGAAAGGCACTATAAAAATGGAACAGCAACTAAACAGCCAACCAACCAACGGAAAAAACAAACAAACAAATAAATAGGTGGGCGTTTTGAAAGGCGGGTTTGCAAAGTTATTATGGAATGTTTATATAACATTTTCTATCACAATCAGAAAGAGGGATGCTAACTTTTGAATTTATAGACGGTTTCATTTTTTATTCTTTAACGTACACGTGTGATTGTGAACATCTGTGAAACCTAAGACCCTAAATGTCTTGTTACTGTAAATTTTTTTGCCTTACGCTTAAGGGTGTACAAACATTTGCACTCCTATCTTGAGTATGCACAGGTTTTCGGTGAGGTTTAGGTCAGCGGACTGTCATGGCCAGGTTAGAAGCTTGATTCTGTGGTCATTGAGCTATTTTTGTATGTTTTGGATTAAAGCTCCATGCAGATGTAACCTCTTTGCAGAGGCAGTCAGATTTCACTCAGAAGCTTCTCCCAGGATGTTTAGAGGAAAAGCAGATCTTCCAGCTTACACTAACATTCAGGATTAGGTTCTATATGAATGTGATTTCTTTTTACACCAAACACCTTGCAAAACACTTTTGCAAAACCACTGAGGAATTCTGTGGAATGGGAAGCTACGCCGAAGTCCTTCCTTTCTATCAACTGTAGAAACGGAATAATATGTTTTAAGACGGATAATGAGCAAGCCGTGAGTTTTGACATGGAAACTTCGTCTTTTAGCGATGAAAAATGAAAAAGCCCCAAGAACACAAGGAGTGCAGAAAAATAGGCTTTAATTGGAACAACGAAAGCCGAGAAGGTCTGCAGGAAGCTCTGAATCACTGCCTCAATGGAGCGGCTTTCACACAGAAGAACCGTTCTTGGGTTTAGGAACATTCTGACAAATTTACGACAGTATGTACACATTCCCTGACCTCTGCGCTTCGGTCATCTGAACTCCACCATTATGTTCCAAGCACCCTAAATTTACCAATACAGATATTTAATGGAACAACCACCATTAAAATGACTGTCTATGATATTTTCATTTCATACTTTCTAACCTCCACTTATTATTCACCTGACAAGGATAACATATAAAAATGTTATTCCTAAGTACCTCTGACGTCAGGAAGCATTTCCTCTATCTCATGTGTGCATGCGTGTGTTTACGACCTGCGGAGATCTGTTAGCATTGGAACCTCGTTTCTTCTAGTATTAGTTTAGAACGTTTTACGGTGCATTTGACGGAAATTTCCTGGCAGTTTGGGTTGCCAGTAAAGTACTGTAAAATTTACAGTAAAAAACTGTAATATAATTTCAGTAATATACTGTTACATACTTTAAAATGACACACTGTATCTTCAGGATACAACTGAGCTGAAGAGTCTTAGTCAGGGACCCAATCAGCACAGTCTGGTGGTGCTGGGATTTGAACATACGACTGACTTATTTGCCTAATTTCTTACAGTGACTTGCTTTTAAATACTGTACTACTTCCGTGACAGTACACGTGCCCAAATTTAACTGAGTCTAAATATATTGCGATGCTTATGGGCATAACTGCTTAACTCAGTGAGGCTACATTTAAAATATCTATATGAACACATGCAAGTGGTTGCACATGACCATATATGGCATTAGGTCATTTCTGAGGATGCCTACATTACCTCATACTACAGTTTAAAGTGTATTTGTGTAAAATCTGAGTGTGTCGGATGTGCGTTTCAGTATGGAGGAGTGCGAGGCTCTGTGCACTCGGCTTGCCATCATGGTTCAAGGCCAGTTCAGATGTTTGGGCTCCTTACAGCACATCAAGAACAGGTCAGAGATCTGCGCTTCCTCTCTCCCTGGAACTCTTGTTTAGTATTTTCCATTAGGTCGTAGCTGTAGTGCCGGAGATTAACGATGACCTTTTCGGCCTGACAGGTTCGGCAACGGCTTCACGGTGAAGATGTACCTGATCTCGTCTTCCTGCGCTGTGGACGCCATCACCACGTTCATGCAGGAGCATTTCCCCAGCACTTGCCTTAAGGTGAATCACTTCATATGTCTCATATGGACTCGTTTCTGCAGTAGAAACTAAAGAAAAGAATTAGAGATATTTAACGGCTACTTTACAGCAGATGTTCTCAGTTTCCGAGCCTGGGACTTTATTTCCTCCTCCTGCAGCCGAGCTGATTCAGCTCCTCTAGCCGTTAGCCGTTACCAGAGCAGTTGGATCCTGTGGGTTATAGGGAGGGAACTGCAACAAAGAAAGTGCTGTGCTTAAATAAAAATACAATGCACAGCAGTTAATAGACACAATTTGGCCCAGTAACAATATTTACGCATAAAGTTGTTTCTATAAAGCAGACAGTACATTAATCATCCAAATCGAGATTTTGTTATAATCTGAACTATTTTTAAAAAAAAATTCCAATGTCATACAGAGTGACAAGCAATAAAACATGAATGAAATATTATTAAATATGAATAAATATTTAGCTTTTCATTTTTTACCTTGAGCTCATTTATATCTTTTTTCTTTATGATTTTAAACATTTTTGTATTTATCTCAATTTTATTTTATTTATATATATAAAAAAAAGCATATTTTTAATTTTTGCATTTAATCTCACTTAATTTTTATTTTTACAAAATTATTTATTTATTAACTTTTATTTACTTATTTATGTATTATTTATTATTTATTTATCAATTAATTGGATTTATGTATGTTTGTTTGTTTGTCTTAAATGTATTATTTACATGTATTCCTGCTTGTTTACACTTTTTGTTTTACACTACGCTATATTCCAGCATTTAAACTGATAAATTCATCGTTGTTTACATTTTCATTATCACCTACCTTCTGACATTTACAGTTTATTATTTACTGACATTTCTCAAGCAATTTAAAGCGAGTATGTGATGTTTGCACAGTGCCTGTTAGCTAATCTGGATTTGGATTTAGGTTCTGAATCACTGTCCAGCTGGAGAAGCTCACAAACCTGTTGTATCCTCTTGGCAGAGGTAGCCAGAATTTCATTTAAAATCTCCTCGTATTTCATGAAGGCCTGATGCCATGACATCGCAGATCCTCCATCATATATAACAGGGGGGATTTTCTGTAGAAACATCTTTCTAATTACTAGTACAAAGTAGTCCTGGGAAAAAATGGCAAAGTTTGAGGAATGCGAAGCTGAGAACTCCCAGAGTAGCTTGCATGATGCTAAACCAGTAGCTATAAATCTGCGGTAAAACAAAAGAATCAAAACACGTCTTGTTGAACATTTCAGTGGAGCTGCGTGTAGTGAATCTCACGCTTTTTGCCGTGTTCCTACAGGACCATCACTCGTCTATGGTGGAGTACCACGTTCCCGTAGCTCCCGGCGGTGTGGCTGACATTTTTGACCAGCTGGAGTCTAACAAGGTGGCGCTGCAGATCAAACACTTCTCCGTCAGTCAGACCACACTGGATGAGGTGAGAGCTGTGAGCGTGGCTGTATTGCACCTGTCAATCACAACCTGCATCGCCTGTCCATCAACCCAAACACTCCTACAGAGCCTGCAACTGTCTCACTCCCTCTACTCCTCTTCCTCATCCTCAAGCCTACACACACTTTTACATCCTTCTATTCATCTCCTCTTCTGTATTCTGAACAGCACTTCATCTATAAACTCTCTCCTATCCCCACACACACACACACACACACACACACAAACAGACTTTCGTCCAGGCCAATTGAACACTCTTAAATACTTGAAAACTAAAATAAGTTGTTGTGATGATGTACAGCCATATTCAGAGTTGAGTTGCACACTCATTGTGAGGATGTAATAGTGAAAGTTTTCCACCGCATCGTCCAATCACGTGTGAGTAAATCTACACGATTCAGCAGGTGGATTATTTTGTGCGTGTTCATGAACTGACCTCTAGGGGCGCTGTGCAGGAGTTTCCTCAAACAGGGACGTGCTCGGCCATGTTTTAGCTTATTTTTATAGCTTTGGATTACAATAAAAAGGAAATTTAACAATGCAATTATTGCTGAGTGTTGCAACAGAAAAACGTTAGCCGTGTCGTCTGGAGATCCCATGTTCACATCCAGAAGAGAGCCAATCCGAATCTGACGCTCGGAGAAACAAACATAAGCAAGTGCGTAACCCGACTCTGAATACAAGCAACTTTCCCTGATGTAACTTTTGGTCTTCGGATATTAGATGAATGATGTACAGTATGCATAAGTGAGTGATGGAAAACAGGATGGATTGAAAAGGGAAAAAAGGAGAGTTGTCTCAGAGCAGATTTGTACATTCTCACCTCCCAGAGAGAGGAAAAAAAAGGAGGAATAAAAGAGTAACAGAGCCATGGTGAAACTGACAGGCGAGTCTAACCTTTTCTCTCGGCTCGTCTCTGCAGGTCTTCATTAACTTTGCTATGGGAAAGGTCGGCAGAGGGACGCAGGACGACGGAGAGGTCTCTGATGTGGACGGTCCTGACAGTGAAATGCAGTGAAATGAACAATGAGTATCGAGTGTGACGACTCCTGAAGAGTGTATCCTGTTACTGTAACATATTTAAATAAAATATTATTACATTTTTTCCCGTGAAATAGTGAAGGATGTAAAGCACCTCGTCAGAACTGACTAATTTATAAAAAATTGATTTATAAAAATCTTGTCATAATGCACCTCTTCTCATCTCGAGTAATCAAATCTGCATATTTCTTTATGTGATTCAATCCTTTTCGTTACCTCTACAGTTTTATGAACTCCTCTATGCAAATTTGTGTTAATTAATATTCATTATGATGTAAGAGTATATAAGTGTCAATATAAGTTGTTTTGGTGGCTCTTTCTATGAATGCTATATGGATAATGATCTATATATGCAGTCCTAACACTTTGTAATACGTTTTTAAATATGTACGTTTTAGTTTGAAAGGTGTACTCCACTTTATACTGTTGCAGTATCGGTTACGCATTATGATTTATTCATATGCAGGACATAACACGTCACTCATGCCTTGTACTATGCGCCATAATTCAATGTAAACACGGAAACGTTTTTCTAATTTTTTGAACTCACCACAACTTAACAGAATATACAAACAAATCTGGGGGTAAATTATTGATAGTTTATAACATATTTATAATTATTTCTAAGTTGCATTTGTATTGAACTTTTAATTATTGTGCCATTGTCTATGAAGGCCATATGTGCGGTGAACTAGGAATACATTCGTAGCACGTTATAAGCATCCGGTTTTAACAGAAGTAGCGTTTGTGACATATTATAATCATCAAACAATAATAAAAATAGTAATAATTATAGATTGTTCGGTCATTAGGCACGCTGAGACGATTGGGTGTGGATTATGGACAGATATTATGACACTTTTAAGAGATATTTGTAAGTTGTAAGTAAACTGAGACATATTTTAAGCAAAGAAATCGACGACGAGTCGCAAATCATTCTGCAGTTAGTGTATATATATATATATATATATATATATATATGCAGCTTTAGAGCAGATTTGAAAATTCTGTGGTATGGTTTCCTATTATTTAATTCTTGTGTAATTAAGGAAATAAAAAAATAAAGACAAGTCTCATAATGCGCTACGCAAACTGGGTTTCTTTGGTAACATGTTATGAACACTACTTCCTGTTTAATGCATCACGTAAACAATTACTAATGCTTAATAATCATGCAACTAATCAGAGCGATGTGTGTACGCATGTGCCTTATGAATGCTTTATACCATGATATGAATGTGTTAATAGTTATGATGTTTGCCGAAAGTGTTACCGAGCAGCATTTTCGATATTATAATTCAAATAATTGTATCAAAAATTTCCACCGGATACTTAAGAGTTGACTTGCAGCATACAGACACAGAGCGAAAAGGAACGGCTATAAGACGCTGGGGTTATAATGCGTTACACACACTGCGTATATGGCCTTCGTAGACTGTTACGGCGTTTTCCGCCCGGAATATTTGCACACTTGCTGAAACACTTTGACACTTTTTTCCAAACCCCAATGCTGCGTATTTCTTTGAGATGTTATTGTTAGCGCTGTTGTTTACTCTGTCCCTCATCATTTTCTTTTCTTTTTTTTCGCTGCGCATAGACAAGCGTTCCTCAGCGCTGTGTTGCATATGTATGCGCAGCGAGCCTCTCATCCTTTTAAACTGCTGGCAGCGTCGCCGGAGCGCAGGCCCACTTCTGGGCTCGTATAAATCACAAGACCGTTTTGGCTCTGAGATATAAATGATTCTTCAATGTCTGCACATCTTCGCTCTCATTAATATTTCCTCTCAAGGCCCGTCTCTCACGTACTGAATATTTCATCAGCTCTTTCTTCGGAGCGCCTAAAGGCACGGCTCCTCTTTCTTTCTTTCTTTCTTTCTTTCTTTTTTTAAATGTACCAAACTTATTTTTGCATTAAAGTAATTTTTCAAACGCAGATGTCAAGTTCTTGTCTTATTGTGCGCAGAAAAATGCTGCTTTACATCAGAAACTTTAATGGGGGAAAAACAGACCAAATGCTCTTTACACTGGCAAAATGAGTTTCGTGAGGCTTTTTTGTCGAACGATATGACAAATAAAATGTCATGTACCATAGCAGACTTTTCACAATACACACTATTAAGCTTGCATCAAGAATGAATTCAATTAGGTTTTGATTTGACGTCAATATGAACAAAACGTTACGTAAGAGAGACCATTTAGTACATGCATAAAAATTTAAAATCCAATCAGCTAGTTATGACTGTGAGTAACGATGAAGTCAGTGAGGGATCAAAAACACTGATGAGATCCAAAATATAAAGAAAGATTATTCAAACTTGTACTAGAAATGGCACAAATTGTTTATATTAACGTGTAATCGTTTCCATAGTAACAGCTCATTCACAGGGACTCGTACAACGCACGCTCCGCGTAAAAATGTGTGTAAACTTTGCTATGATGAAGTTTCCTAAAGCAAAGAGATGTTAATTTTAACATGTACGGAAGGAGTCTCCAGTGTCAGAACTTTGAACAGACAGATGTAAAGCTGTAACTTTGAGTTTTCAGACATCGTCAGGACAGCGGAGTTTAACGCTTCTTCGTGATTACTTGTTAACATGACAAGCTGCGTTTCTTTTGTTTGTGTTTGTCAAAAAAGACAAGCTAGTGAGAGAAAAGCTGGTTATAGCTGCTATAGTGTAACTGAGAACAGCAGCGTATATGTTTCGTTTACTTTAAATGTAACTATAAATGGATAAAAAGTATGACCTGCCGTTTTAAATACAAAAATGTAATCATTGGCAGGTCGCTGTGGTGTAAGAGGAATAAAACGCTTCGAGATGTGCTGTTACAAGAATACAATCAGCTGTTGATTATTTTCCTACACCCCCGAGTGTCTTATTCCGTGCACACATCATCACTGTGCTGTTATTATAGTGAGTTATTAAGAGCTGAAAGGATGTCAGGCGGCTTCTTTTACTTTATAGAGAAAATACTTTATAGACAGCTTAGTAACATAAAGAGAAACTCAAGGCTTGAATGAATTATATGTTTGTCCCTGGAGGAAACCCCTTACGGGTTCTGTGTAGAGCACAACAACAGAGGATTTCTCTATCAGAGAGGATTTCTACTATAACCCTTGAAGGATGTTAAAAAACTCTCCGAAGCTGAAGAAAGGCTGGGTTTTCCATCAGATGCTCTCGTCATATGAAATACAACTATTTGAACTGAAATACTTCGAAGCCGTTTCATTAAATCGCTGCAGAATATGCAGTTAAATGTCTTTTTGATTAATTGCCCTTCAGAACACAAAATAATACCTTAATAACTATAATACAGGCAAATCTATCTAAAGCTTTATCTTTATCTTTATGATGATTACAAACCATTTTTACTAATTCCAAGATTAAAATGGTCTTATTTCATTAGCAGACAATGTTGGGTATTTTTTTCCAAATATTCTTTTAAACTTGAAATGAGTAAAGATATCTGGAAACATATATTTTATAAGTCATTTAAAATTCATTCCATATATTATTTTAAAACAGCCTCATAATAAGCAATATTAGATGCATAAACATTTATTACACATCATATTTAACGTGCAATTTCAAGATTCCCTCACGTCTCGGTCACTTCCAGTTATGAAAGCAGATCATGGGCGGTAATTCATCATGAAGCCTTGCCGATATTTCATTACATTGTGTAAATCCTGAAATGGTTGTTCTAGTTTACCTTGAAATGATTAATGTCTTGTTTCATAGTTTTTGTCTCTTGGATTACACTTTGGTCCTGCTTCACCTTCTGATTGTTATTTCTTTTTTTTTTATTTACGTTTTTGGTATTTCGACCATTTTTGAGTTTTGGATTTTGATTACAACTGTGACTCTTCTTCTTATAAATAAATAAATAAATAAATAAATAAATATTGCATGCACAAGCTTTTAAATCGACATGCAGTAAACAGAATAGGGGTCCCAGCATCCTTCCCTGTGGTACCCCATATACCCCACCATTACTCTGGGCTTAAAACGGTCCCATTTACATCCACCACGTAGGTCTGATTTGTTAAGAATGACTGAACCCAATTAAGGATCAGTCAGCTAAAACCTATTGCTTTTAACATGGTTACAAAAAAAAAATCAATGATAATTCTTTCTGAACATCCAATTCGATCATGGCAGAAAATGTCCTCCTTCTCTTGCTCTGAGATATGATAAATACAGGAGGTGTGTATATATGAAATCTAAAATCTGATTCTAGCTCATATTCATTTATCAGCTTTTCCATTTACCAGTGATAAAACGCTAACGACTGAAACGAGTCTGTAATTTCCTGAGTCGCACATTTTTATGCAGTGGAGGTACGCTGGTCACTTTTACTCATCAGCCCATTTTATATCCAGATTAATAACACGTGTCAGACAAGGGGTGATCACTTCTGCAGCATCTCTAAGACATTTTGCAGGTCCATTATCTAAGTAAGTGACTTTAATGGGATTTTCTCCAACTTGTTAAACGCAGCAGCATCAGACCTTGTGAAAAATGTAAACCAGTTATAATGTCACTTTGCGAATAAAACTGATTTATGAAACGTCTGAGTGCTGTTGAGGTTTATCCACCAATTTCTAAGTAATATTGACATAATATAACCATATTACATTTACTGTATGCCTTTTATTGTTACCACCAGTGGTATTTTTCATATTTCCTATTTTGAAATATTTTTATTTGTTATATCTTGCTCCAATTTACTGCTGATTTGTAAACACTAACCATCAATGTTTTTTACTTGTTATTATTTCTTCTTTATTTTTCTACTCCAGTATCTGTCAGAATAACCTGACATCTACTCACTTGATCTGATCTCCCTCTGTGTATGAGCTGCTCATAACCTTAATCTTGACCAGATGACGTTTCAAAAGTCCTGTACAGAAAACGATGTATAGATGAGTTGTGTGTAAGGTCGAGAAATTCTCAAGTCTGTCAAAATGCGGCCATCTTACCTAATATGCACTTACACAGTGCTGAAACCTTTAGAAAAATAACATATGTATATTTTATGAGTTTTTTTCCATTTGCTTTCTGGCTTGGTCCTTAGATGATACACGTACAGTATATTTACAACTAATGTGTAATATTTTAGGTGAGGAGTCTAAAGTATTACATTAACTCTCCAACATAGGCACTGTTGCTAGCTAACATAGTGAATGAAACTAGATTTATTGTCATTCAAGTCATATACAGATGTACAAGAGAACAAAATAAAGTCCTGAAATGACAATACTGTGGTGCAAGATAATCACTAGATTAGGAAAAGTTAGAGTGCAAATACACAATACATTAAAACATGCTTTAATTGTTAGCTGGAGTCTTCATAAACAAGCACTGTAGCTAGCTAGTTAGCGTGCTAAAGCAACTTTCTTTGTACGCATGAATTCACTTTACTGTAACCTGTAGTTACAACTGATATAATGTTAGACATGTTATAGCTGAGAAGTCAAAACCTGTACAGTTTTTTACATTTGGTTTGTGAGCTTTGCTGAGCTTTGTGCAAACAAATTAACATTAGCATACTGACTAGCTGTACAATGGGCACGTTTGTTGTTAAGAGACTAAGACCCTGCTAATGGTCAAAGGCAGGAGGAAATTCATTAATGTTTAAAACACCACCATGTACCTCTGAGGAAGAGGATTTAGAACACTACTTAAAGAAGTAATATAGGGTCAGATAATAAAACATCGACTCTCCCTCTCACCTCCCCTACTAGGGGGGTGGTTTGTGTGTGCGCCTTCCTCAACCTCGGCTCCTCTACCAGAGGCCTGGGAGTTTGAGGGTTCTGCGCAGTATCTCAGCTGTTCCTAGAACTGCACATTTCTGGACAGAGACCTCAGTTGTTATACCTGGAATCTGTTGGAGCCACTCTCCAAGTTTGTTCTGTCTGTCTCTTTGCCTGCCTATCTCTCTGCTTGTCTGTCTGTGTCTATCTCTCTGGCTGTCTGTCTGTCTCTCTGCCTGCCTATCTCTCTGCTTGTCTGTCTCTCCATCTGTCTCTCTGCCTATCTATCTCTCCATCTGTCTCTGCCTGCTTATCTCTCTACTTGTCTGTCTGTCTCTCTGCCTGCCTATCTCTCTGTTTGTCTGTCTGTCTCTCTGCCTGCCTATCTCTCTACTTGTCTGTCTCTCTGCCTGCCTATCTCTCTGCTTGTCTGTCCGTCTCTCTGCCTGCCTATCTCTCTGCCTGCCTATCTCTCTGCTTGTCTGTCTGTCTCTCTGCCTGCCTATCTCTCTACTTGTCTGTCTCTCTTCCTGCCTATCTCTCTGCTTGTCTGTCTGTCTCTCTGTGTCTATCTCTGTGAGTTTAAGTTAAGATGAAGGATGATGCTTCTATCTTATCGTGTTTTAATTTGAATAAGTGTAAAAATAAGGGGAACATTTTTCCTTTTTAAATAATCTTCTGTTTTTATATAATTAGCATTAGGTTCTTTCCTTCAGGCACACTGCTGCTTAGCGCCCGCTCTTACATCAACCAATCAGCTGAGCGCATTGAAACTGCGCCTCACGAATGTGTGAACCAATCAGATTAGCGGGTTTAAACCCCGCCCCCTCCCGCTTAGATACTGGCGGGAGCTGCAACCCAGGAAGCGGTAGCACTGACTCGCGGATCAAAACAAATACGTTTTCGCTGTTTATTATTATTTTTTTTTATTTTAATCTATCATGGCTTCCGATCCTGAAGCAGAGTCTGATAAAGGGATGTGGATTAAAACTCGAGAGGCCATGGCGCATTTCCGGAAGCTACTTTTGTGTTCTAAATGGTATGTTTTCCCAGCTATCACCGGAGACAGTCCTGGGCTTTGTCCCAGATTTCTCCATGTTTACTTCACTAGTGCACTAAATAGGGTGTTACGTAATGGCTGCTGGACCGTATATAGGGCACTTCACCTTGTTGTGAAGGTGATGTATTTGGGATTCGGCGCTGATTAGGGCGTTTATAATGAGGAAAGTTCTACATGTACTGAGAATTTTATGGGAAATGGAAATTTTTACATTTAATCGCGTCTTTATGAATTTATATAAGTTATAAATTGTATTATAATGTAACAAAATATATTAAAATCTATTAAGCTATTAAAAATCTATTAAATCAACCTAAATTATATTATTTTATTAATATTATATTATATTAATCTAATTAAATATAGTGTGTTTAATATATAAATGCTTATTATAACCACTCCACATTTGTACATGTACAGCAGGACATTTGACTTCAAAACTTTCAGAAACAAGTGTGTATCTTTTCATTATCAGTGTTTGGAAATGTACGCTTGGATAAAAATGCTGTAAAAAGTTAAATTTTATGAATTGCCTCGTATGTCTTCAATAGTTCTATTTCTGCACAAATTAAAAGAGCTAAATTTGGTTAAACTTTCACTTTTTGTTTTTGCTTACTTCCTATTTACTTTTATTTTGTTTAGGTTTATTTTAAGAATATGTAATGAAATATTTTTCCTTTATGAGCTGTAACTTTGTGTCTTGTAGCTCGAGCGTCCTGAGTGAGCCGGTGTGTCTGGGAGTCTGTGAGCACCTGCTGTGCAGGTGGGTTATTTAGTGGAAAACTTACAAATGTAACTAACTAAACTAACAGTACACCATGTTACATCCCACACCATGTAACAACTTACTGTACACCATGTTACATCCCACACCATGTAACAACTTACTGTACACCATGTTACATCCCACACCATGTAACAACTTATTGTACACCATGTAACAACTAACAGTACACCATGTTACATCCCACACCATGTAACAACTTGCTGTACACCATGTTACATCCCACACCATGTAACAACTAACAGTACACCATGTTACATCCCACACCATGTAACAACTTACTGTACACCATGTAACAACTAACAGTACACCATGTTACATCCCACACCATGTAGCAACTAACAGTACACCATGTAACATCCCACACCATGTAGCAACTAACAGTACACCATGTTACATCCCACACTATGTATCAGTTGACCTCACACTGTTACAACAGATCTCACCCCACGTTACAACCAACCCTGAACTATATTGCAGCTGATCCTACATAATGGCTTGTTACGACTGACCTCCCACCATGTTACAACCAGTCTTGCGCCGTGATATCTAATGACACCCCATGTTACAACTGACCCGCACTACGTTACAGCCGATTCCTCACCGTGTTGCATCCCACATCACAGCATGCTACAGCTGACCTTCCGCCTTTACCTTGACCAGCCATACCCTGTTACAAACTGTTACACACTGTTTCAACCATTTTTACGCCGTGTTACAGCAAACTCTGCCCATGTTAGAACTGACCCCAGTGATGTTACATTTATGTGCATCTCTGTGTCTGTCAGTCAGTCACGTGTGTGTGTGTGTTTTGCTCCAGGTCGTGTGCAGGTCCTTGTGTGGGAGACGGCTGCAGCGTGTGTCTCAGTCCCGCCTGGGTGAAAGACATCCACATTAACAGACAGATCAGTAACATCACACAGTTCTTCCTGCAGTTAGAGGCCATGCTCTCTCCCTCCGAGTGCTCAGGTAAAGCAGACGTCACACTGTACACCGAACATCACGCACCGTTACGTCACGCAGCCTGTTAAAGCAATACTGACATTTTTCCTGAGTCAGCAATTTCATGGGAACTTCAAGTCCTCCATCTCTCCCAGCCTGAACGTTCATGCCGAATATTAACTCGTCGAAATGAAGCGGAGGGAAAAAATATATGCAAATATCTGGCTGAAATTCAGCTCTGCTAATGACTATAATTATGTGATGCAATTAGTCACACTGGTCTTTAGCTCGCAGCTCTGCTCAGAGACGGACAGGGCAGCATATTAAACACAGCGCACTGCTTTCTGGCTTTTTTTATGACACACTTACATTTTCTCCTTCTTATTGTAATAAAAATAACATCTACAGGGTTAATCAATGCTAATGCAGCTAGCTGTTGTCCCTTTCATTATAACATTTACATGGACCTGGATACCTGGATATTAGATGGGTTTATTACTCAGTGGAATTTTCTAGAACCTGAAGGACGTCAAGGGAATAAAATAAGATAAACATTATGCTGACAAATATGTGCAACATTTTACATCTAAAACATTGCACAGATGCATATTGCATAAGTTTTTTTTTTATTATTTAATTTGAAAATACATGTTTATGGCATCTTATTAAATCAAGTGCTCATGTTTGTTATGGTCTGGGTTTTTTTTTTTTTTTTTTTTTAACTTTTTATTTAAGTTTTATTTTAATTAAGTTTTTTTGTGCAGAAAGCTCAGATGATTGTGCTCCATCTGACCCGATGGGTCACATCTCAGGCCATGGAGCGTTTGGAAATGATTAGCATCTTACATATTTCTTTTAAAATCTACGATTGTAGACGTTGAACATGAAAGATTTAAACTTAAAGTTAGAGCTTTAACCTCTGACACTGGAGACTCTTTCCATGAGCATCATCTTATAATTGATTGATTGGCTTTTCAGCACCTCCGACTGCTGATTCTTCGGCACCCTCGATGGAACCCGCCGTCCTCACTAAGAAGAAGAACTTCAAGCTCTGGTTCAGCCCGAAGAGCCGTAAAGTGCGCTGCCGGGTGGAGAACCCTACGGACTTGAATCCATCATCGCAACAACGTTCTGACTCCAACGTGATGTCCGTCTTCAACTTCACCTCCTCCTCCCAGGATTCAGGCTCTTCCACACCTCCCAGGGCGAGAGGCGGCGCTGAACGGAAGAAGAAAATGAAGATGGAACGAAAGAAACGGAAACGCGTCGTTAGGAAGCAGGTCCGAGGCACCAGGATTCAGAGTAAGGAAAAGAAGATGAGGCTGGAGGCGGTGAACCAGCAGTGGGGATTTGGAAAAGACGATGCGCTGGAGGACGAAGAGGATTCGGAGAAGCAGAACGAGGCGAGGAGCAGTAAGAGGGTGTCTTTCCAATGTCCAAGCAGCGGCGCTGAACAGGAGGAGGTTCTTCAGGACGAGAAACAAGTTCTCAGTCCACTGAAGAGGCAGAGCATCCTGAAGGACGGGATGGAGAGGACAGCTGAGCTCGCTCAAGCTCTCCCTGAGATCCAACAACATCCTCGTTCTTCTCCGAAAAGATCTAAACCAGAAGATGGAAGCCCTCAGGGCACACCAAAGCGTCCCAGACTGTCTCCAGGCCAGAGGGCGAGGAGGAGGACATCGGGTCCATCTCCAAACACTTCGCCGTATTCCAGGATTACTGAAAGGATTGTAGAGGGAAGGAAAGAGAAGGAAAGCCCAGGGAGCTCTCCTGGCACTGGGAGGAGCCAGAGTAGCCCCGCCTACATGAAGAGGAACCATAAAGGAGAGACGCCGCTGCACCTCGCCGCCATTAAGGTCAGATGTTTGTTTGATTTTTTTTCTTGAACGTATGCTTTGGGTCTTGGGAGCCTGATATGTGTCCTGGAAACCTTGAAAAAGTATAAATTAGATAGAAAATAGAAAAAAATGTAAATGAGATGAGTTAATTTTTGATGTGCAGGGTGACGTGGAGATGACGAAAGCGTTGCTGCAGCAGGGAGCCGACCCCAACCTGAAGGACCACGCCGGCTGGACCCCACTGGTCTGTACTCTCTCTCTCAATTCAATTCAATTCAATTCAAAGAGCTTTATTAGCATGACCATAAACGTGTACAGTACTGCTAAAGCATTGAAATGAGACAGTTTCAATAAAACAAATACAGTAACAATAATAAAATAAAATAAAATAAAAACAAAAATAAAAATAATAATAAAAATGAGGTAACAATATAGGTAGTACAATAAGTCAATGAGTCAGTGTAGAGCATAGAAATTAAGAGGCATACAGGGCTGTGTGTGTGTGTGTGTGTGTGAGAGTGTGTGTGAGAGTGTGTGTGAGAGTGTGTGTGAGAGTGTGTGTGAGAGTGTGTGACTGTGTGATTGTGTGTGTGAGTGTGAGAGAGAATTAATAAATGTGTTTATTGTGTTACAGGCCGGAGGGAATTGAGCGTCAGTACCGCAAGAAATGTGGCAAGTAAGACATGTTATTATAGTAATAATAATAATAAGAAGAAGATGATGAAGAAGAAGAATCTTAATCTAATTTATACTGTAGTTTGTGAGTGAATCCATTCCTGAATCTGACGCACCACAGCTCCACTCTGATTGGTCACCAGCAGCCTTAAACAGCCAATCAGCTGCCTTTCCCTTCATTTATTCAAAGTATTGGAAAGAAATTTAATGTTCATGTGCCATCATGATTGGACCATGTCATGTCATGTGATGCGTGTGTGTGTGTGAGTGTGTAGGTGTGGTCTGCTGCTGTTCTACCAGCACCAGCTGAAAAACACTCCTGTGACGTTCATCGTGTTCGAAGCTGTGGTGAAGTTTGGTGAGGGATTCGGAAACACCAGTGTGTACAGCCAGAAACAGGAAACACCCAAGAAAGTCCGGGTGAGACACACACACACACACACTTGCAGATTTATCTGCTATCAGTTGTCTGTGTACAGGTTTATAAAGAGTGTGTGTGTGCAGGTGATGATGACGAAGCGCACTAAAGACATGGGGAAGTTCAGCTCTGTTACCGTGTCGACCATCGATGAGGAAGAGGAGGAGATCGAGGCGGTGAGTCGTCTCTTTGTCTGATTGGCTGATTCAGAGCAGCCTGATTGGGGATGTTTGTCATAAACAAGCTGTGATCCGATTGGCTGACATTTTATATGAATTCATTTTAATGCTGATTGGCTGAAGTGTGTGTGTGTTTGTGTGTTACAGAGAGAGGTGGCTGATTCCTATGCTCAGAATGCTAAAGTGATTGAGAAGCAGCTGGAGAGGAAGGGCATGAGCAAGAGACGCCTACAGGAGCTGGTGAGACAGACACACACACACACACACGTGTGTTTGGTGTTTATTATAAAGCTCTTTTTGTTTGCAGGCTGAATTAGAAGCTAAGAAGGCCAAGATGAAGGGAACGCTCATCGACAACCAGTTCAAATAGTGTGTGTGTGTGTGTGTGTGTGTGTGAGGTCGGAGAGAGAGAGAGTGAGACCTTTATATATGAACGTGTTTGTGTGTAAAATGTAAATATGAGATGTTGTGCTTTTCTTAATGAAATAAATCTGTTCTTCATCATCGCTTCTTCATTTATACAAAAAATGGTCCTGGTTTATTAGTCAGATATTAAGCATCAGTAATGAGTGCTGTTCATGCTAACAGTACTGCTCTACTCCTCTACTACTCATAATCACAGGACTAATAATAATGGTGCTAATACTTACTGATCTGTTGTGTGTCTAACCCTAACCCTACATTAATAATGAGAACAGTGCTAATGATTCACCTGCAGCTCTTCACAATAATGATCATATCTAACCATCTCAGTAATATAACACCATTTGCAGTAACATCAGTCTGTAACATGACAGACAGAAAACAGGCTGCAAATAAATAATTACACTGCACAACTATTGTTTTGAAAAGTCTTGCTTCCTGAAGTGTTGTTGCTGATTGTGACAGGTACCTACTGGGTGCACAAATATAGTTTAGGTTTTACTGCATCACGTAGGAACTCTGAGAAATAGACATTTATATGTTTACTGACAATAACGTATTTAGTCACGTT
>JAQMYM010000035.1:24466219-24492278 GCA_030014255.1 Parauchenoglanis ngamensis
TGTGTGTCTGTCTCTCTCTCTGTCTCTCTCTGTCTCTCTCTCTCTCTCTCTCTCTCTCTCTCTCTCTCTCTCTCTCTCTCTCTCTGTCTGTCTAGTCACACATGTGGTAGTGCCGGATGGCCCCATGCCCTCCACCCTCACCGTCCTGCAGGGAATCCTTAACGGCTGCTGGGTCGTCACATTCACATGTAAGAGCGGGAGCGTAACACCACCTGTTACAGTAACACATCTGTTTTAGTTTCAGCTTTGAGGTTGCTCAAAAAAAATAAAAATAAAAATGACATTGTGATGAATAGTGGCACAATATGCTGGGATCTTTTTAAATTAATAAGTTAGCTCTGATTTTAAGCAGCTGGATGGATATAATTTTCCAGAATTTTCCAGAATCTTCAAAATTGTTTACATTTTATCTAACAATGTTTTTTTACCAATTATTTTTTGTCATTTTTTTAAAATGCAGCATGGCTTTGCGTATGTAGTGATGCGTATCATGCTGTAGAAAAAGTTTGAGTATTGCAATATGATATTTTTATCATATCGTCCACCATTGCACTGAAGGGAAGTCCGTGTGGAGTTATTCTAAAAACGAGAGTGTAGATTTGGCTGAGGTGGAGAATTCAAAGAAAATATAAAAAGAAAGGATGCAAATAACCTGCTTTATTATGCAGTCTGTCAAATTTATTGTGCCGTATGTAGAGGTATCGAATCGAGAACATTGTATGGAATGATAGAACTGGCTTATACAGGAGGTAAACAGATAGATAGTTAGGTAGACACACAGACACACAGATACAGGGCTCCAAACTAACTTCTTCCACTAGTAGCACAGGTGCACCTTACTGAAAATGTTAGGAGCGCCAGCACAAATTTTAGGTGCAGCACTTAAAATGACATGCGATGCAACTTGCGAATTTGCAAGCATACCTCAAAGTCCACCGAGGCTCGGTTTCAGGAAATGTCCTAGAAGATGCTAGAGTAGCCGTCACAGTCACCTTACTTGAACCCCATAGGAAATCTCAGTTTGGATTTGAAGACGGTGGTTGCTGCACGCAAACCCCAGAATATTAGTGAGCCGGAGGCCATTGGCCCTAAGATTCCTGGGGAACGCTGCCAGAAGCTGGTGTCTGGCGACGCATCACGTTTTCAGCAGGTCAGAACAGCAGAACTAACGACGCTCGTCATGACGGGCTTGAATAATTTTGAAACTGCAGTAGTCATTAAAAGTGCCATTTTGTGCTGAATGTGGAGAAACGTTCTGTAATATTAGTCATGTTGAGATGTTTAAATTGTTCTTGTTTGGTTTGTTGTTTGCTGAAAGTTTGTAAATCTAGTCAATAAACCTAATTTGCAGTGGGAGTCGATTAATGTTAGGTGCAACTGTAGACAGATAGAGGATGGGATGGATGGAGAAATGGGTGGATGGATTGATGGAGAGTTGGATAGATAGATAAAGGAGTGGATGGATGGTGAATTGAACGATGGATGGAGGAGTGGACGGATGGATTGATGGGTGGATAGCGGATTGGATGGATGGAGAACTGGACGGATAGATTGATGGATAAATAGAGAATTGAATGGATGGAGAAATGGGTGGATGGATGGTGAATTGGACAGCTGGATGGATGGAAGAAGGCTTGATGGAGGATTAGATAGATAGAGGATTGGATGGGTGGAGAATTGGGTGGATGGATTGATGGAGAGTTGGATTTGATAGATAGATAAACAATTGGATGGATGGTGAATTGAACGATGGATGGATGGAGGATTGGACGAATGGATTGATAGATGGATAGTGTATTGGATGGATGGAGAATTGGACAGATAGATAGATGGATAGATAGAGAATTGAATGGATGGAGAAATTGGTTGATGGATGGTGAGTTGGACAGCTGGATGGATGGAGGATTTGATAGAGAGATAGATGGATAGATAGAGGATTGGATGGATGGGGATTAAAAATGATCGATCGATGGATAGACGAACAGACAGACAGACAGGTTTTTATCTTGGTATACCTGTCTGTCTGTCTTATATAATTCTTTTCAAATTTAAATTCATTAAAATACATATTGAAAGAAAATCTAAAAGGGTGATGCTCAGTCCATTTTCCTCTGTGTTTTTATTATTGACCTGTCTACAGAGTGTACCTAATACCACACAGCCCTCAGTCCCTCCATCACGCTTACTGTGAACGCCAGAGAGAGAGAAGCAGAGAGCCGAAATACCTGCGTGGACGTAACAGGTTCACTGTGGACCTTGATGTCCTTTAGTGTCCTATAAATCACAGCAGCTCTGTGGAGCAATTTTCCGCTTAATAAGAGTGAGTCATGTTTTTGCCCCCTGTTGAATAATGCTTTCAGTCGCGCTATATTTTCTCATTTGGACCTGTCGCGCCTGTTAGCTGTTAGCGCTGAATGGGAATTTCAGCGGTTGTGGGATTTGTTACTCGAGGTCCACTCGAGCCGAGACATTCGGCATGCCGAGCGTTCGCCTGAGAGTTTTTCGTGTATCGTGTATGAAAAGCAGATTTATCAGGGAAAAAAAAGCATTATAAACGCTGAGATTCCGGTTCAATTTCCTCTTAGTTCCTGGAATGCATGAAAGAGCAGTGCTTTGTTTTTTTCAGAAATCGCTTCCTTTAATAACTCCTTTATTTTATTAGATATTTTTGTAAAGAGTGAAAACACAGAACTGAGGCTTTATTCACACTTCTCTTTGATGCACAACGCTCCAGTGGAAAGAGCGAGTTTCCTGGTCCAGGTAAGTGTACGAACAGTGTTGCATCACCTCCGGAATGATGTCCTGATGAGCAAAGCAAAAAAACAAACAAACTATTTCCAAACTCCGTTTATTATCCAAGTGTCCCGCTGAGTGCTCACACATTAAACCAGACGTATTAAATAAAATGCGAAAAATGTATGGACCAGCAGCAGGCGAGAGCTGCAGAGAGCAGCAGATGCTTTCAGAGCAGGACTTATCTGTTAAACTGACGACTCTGCGAGTGCCATTTCTAGACACTCTTAAACAATTAGAGTCAGTACTGTCCCACAGCACTGCTTCGATTGGCTATTGCATATAAAACAATATATTAAACAGATAAAGTAGGCTATTCATCGTCATAATGAACATTTTAATCTTAATCAAGGCCACAGGATATTTATATGCTGCGAGGAGTCTGAATGGATCATACAAACAGTAGGTCATTATTCAGCTTCAATTATTCTACTTTTATAATGTTGAATGTTTTATTCAATTGGAAATGTGTAACCAATGTGTTATAAATGTTTGTGTGCATGCAGTTATCTAATCAGCCAATCATGTGGCGGCAGTGTAACTCGCAGATGCGTAAATTCATGAAGATACAGGTCAAGAGCATCAGGTCATTTTCATATCCAACACCAGAACTGGGAAGAAATCTTAGTGGTCGCTGTGACATGGCGCCAGATGGGCTGGTTTGAGTGTTTCAGTAACTGCTGATTTTATTGTGTGGGATTTTTATACACAATAAAAAAAAAGTAAAAAGCAAAAAAACGTCCGGTGGACGACGGCGCTGTTGGTGGAAACACCATGTTGATGTTCCGTGGTGATCAGAAAAGCGTCTCGGCGCTTCGGTTGGGTTGGCTACAGCAGAAGACCATGTTTTGTGCAAAGGCGACCTCTTTTTCGTTTAAATATCCAGTCCTTCTGAGCCCGTCCAATCTGACGTCGTAGATCATTAGAGGTCTGTAGAGTCCTTCATACTTTAAATACTCATTTCAGATTTGACCTCAGAATTAAAAATCGTTTTGAAGCTTTTCCTTGGTATTGAAAATCAAATCGAATCTTGACCTCGTAATTGAAAACGCAGTGCATCAGCTCCATAATAAACATTGGTCTGGGTTAGGCTCGGGATCGATGCCGTTTTCATGCATCGATAATCCGAACATTTTGTATATCTGGATTTTTCATATAGAAATAAATAGGCATAAATAATGAAACCCTTAATTATCTAGGTTATCAGTATTCAGTGACGTATAAGGTGTTAATGTGCCTCATGGTGAATGAGCTCTAGATTTTATATCGCCCCCTTGTGGTCTCTGAAAGCTATTATTCCATAATACATTTGGTGGGAAGCCAACTGAATGCACTGGAACACACGCATATTAAGCATCTAATTTAAATCTTGGCGACCTTTAATACACAGATGCCTCGAAAACATATGGATTAAAGAAAATGCTGATCTCTATTCAATATAACAATAGTTATGACATCCCTGATCTTGGAACAATGTCAGGGACGTGGTTTTCCGCTGATATACGCACCTAGTAAAACGTTTTGATTGTCCTGCCTCGTCACTGAGCAAGCGCTTGTGATTATGCGCTATCTGTATTGTGATTGACTGCTCAGAGGTGCTTGCACTTTGCACTTCAGGCTTTCAGGGTCATCTGCACACCCACTTACACACAGTCCTCATTGTGGCAAATCTAATTAGCTGATATGCTAATGGCTCCTTTCCGCTCGGCTAACGAGCCGGTCCTAATGTCCTGAGAGAGTCGGATTAACCCTGGGATGAGGCGTTAGCGTCTCCGGCCCGACAGGGTTTCTGGAAATGAAAGCTGTAATTAAAGAGGCAGAAGAAACATAATTACAGCTGATGACTACTGTGGAGGAATGTGTGTGCGCGTGTGTGTGGTGCTGAGGTGTGAGTTAGCACTGTTGCACTACAGCAGCATTGAAGATAGAGATAACACTCCTATTTTGTGGGAGAATCTGCTATCTTGCTAATGACTGAGTGCTGCACGGCCATGAAGGCATGCAAAAGTGTTCATCTGAAACAGGCTTTTCCATTAGGCTAAGAGATTGTGGGGGAGGTGAAGGCGACGCATGGTTACCTTACAGATTTATATTTCATTTGAAGGCTATTTGCACTCGCTGCTATCCTTATTGGGATGCTTAGTGCAAAGGGAATTGCTTTCAGGAATGAAAAGAGTGATTAGATCGAGCTTTTCCTCTCAACCTGCAATTTTTATGACACTTCCAGACCTTTAAGCATTTAGCGTTAACATTTTAACATTGGAGTACTCTTGTAAAACAAAAGATCAGCCTTTCTTTTTCCTTCAATAAAAACAGCAGATGAGCCAATCGACATATGAATCTGGAGTGGGTGAGAGTTATGTAGGTGTCTTGAACTCTCCGATATTAACTGACGCCCCTGGAAGCCCTTTCGCTGTTCCTCATCTCACACTAGTAATCTTTAGATTGGCCTTCTTGTAGGAACTTGATTTTCCTGCCTGAAAGATGCAGCGCTCCTGTTTTCTAGCATGGTGAATGGATAATGTTGAGTCTTTATGGAACTGGTAATAAAATATATAGAATTTTGACTGAAAAAAAAGCTTGCATAGGCCTGCAATGAAATGTTTGAGTAGCAGCAGTGAAATATTGGCTGTATATATACTGTGTTACAGTTTTCTGGGTTTTATTGCTTCTGCGTTTTATAAATCTAAGCATTTAGATTCTATGCACTACTTGCTAGAGTATTATATCTCATAATGGCGATGAGGTAATATAGGGTCACTTCATGGCGACGAGGTAATATAGGGTCACTTGATGACGACGAGGTAATAAAGGGTTACTTGATGGTGATGAGGTAATATAGGGTCACTTCATGGCGATGAGGTAATATAGGATCACTTGATGGCGATGAGGTAATATAGGGTCACTTGATGGTGATGAGGTAATATAGGGTCACTTCATGGTGATGAGGTAATATAGGGTCACTTGATGGTGATGAGGTAATATAGGGTCACTTCATGACGATGAGGTAATATAGGGTCTCTTGATAACGATGAGGTAATATAGGGTCACTTCATGGCGATGGGGTAATATAGGGTCACTTGATGACGATGAGGTAATATAGGGTCACTTGATGACGACGAGGTAATATAGGGTCACTTCATGGCGACGAGGTAATATAGGGTCACTTGATGACGACGAGGTAATATAGGGTCACTTGATGACGATGAGGTAATATAGGGTCACTTCATGGAGATGGGGTAATATAAGGTCACTTCATGGCGACGAGGTAATATAGGGTCACTTGATGACGACGAGGTAATATAGGGTCACTTGATGACGACGAGGTAATATAGGGTCACTTCATGGAGATGGGGTAATATAAGGTCACTTCATGGCGATGGGGTAATATAGGGTCACTTGATAACGATGAGGTAATATAGGGTCTTTTGATAATGATGAGGTAATATAGGGTCACTTCATGGAGATGGGGTAATATAAGGTCACTTGATGACGATGAGGTAATATAGGGTCACTTGATGACAACGAGGTAATATAGGGTCACTTGATGACGATGAGGTAATATAGGGTCACTTCATGGCGATGAGGTAATATAGGGTCACTTAATGGTGATGTAATAGTCACAAAATCACTATGAGGTAACACATAATGACGATGGTGTAGCCCTATTAACACCACCAGTAGGTAAAGTGTTTGTGTCTTTTCTAGAAGTACTTGCAGAGCAGTTTTTATTCTGTCCGCATCCTCAGTAGTACAGAAGCTGCCATTTCCAGCACTGCATTTTAAAAAGTGTACATTTCTTTAAGAACTTGACTGAGAGTTGTGTAACCTCAGCTGTCTGAACATAACACTACCTGATAGTTGTAAACGAGTACAGCAGATGGAAAAAGCAGGTAATGGCCATTTTCTGTAGCCGCACTAGCAGCTGCTGCCTTTGTTGAATTGCCTTGTACAATAAATGTGTCTCAGCGGCCGCCGCATACGGTCGTGAAATCAGAAAATGGAAACCTGGCCTTTTTTCCCCATAAAGCATCATATCTCTGCCTCTAGAGGTAGAAAAACACTGCTTTGTCCTTGTTTGAAAAGAGCCCAGTTATCTGCATTTTAGTGCTGCCTGTGTCTGCACTGAAAGCCTTCTCCTGCTGTTCATGAGCAAATACAGCAAGATTTAACACCATCTTTTAAGTGATGTGCGTGTCTGGGGCTGTGTTGCTTTAAAGGTGCAGGTTTGAGATAAGGACAGGTTTTAGATTTACCCTCAGATCTACAGAGCGATAATTAAGGCTCTATCGATTCGATACAAAGGAATTGGTCCGAGACAATGTTGCGACACCGATCTTCACGTGAACACGGGTCACAAATTGTCCTAATAATGCACAGTGTGCCAAGAGGAGGATGCAGAAAGTCACTCCGAGTTTGGAGCAGCGTCAGTATCGGAAATAAAAAAAAAAAAGTTTAATTGGTGCATCCAGAGCTCTAAAGATTCATTTCATTTTCACTGTAGTCTAAAACTATACAAACATTTTGCATTTTGCAGAATGCATCATTTTAATAGAAATCCATATATATATTCGGTCCTTTGATGTTGTTTGTGTTTACTCTGCAAATGCAAGGTGGATAATAACTCGGTGCAATAAATGTGCAAAATAATAAATCTGTGCATTAGAAGTACACTATTTAAGGATGTAATAATTCTTAAAACTAACTCGTGTGGGCGAGCGAGCAGCAGGAAGTTTGTAGAAGTTGTTCCCAAGACCATTATCTGGGGCTACTCTCAAGATATAAGCTGCTGGAATGCAGTATTATTTCATCATGATCTCACACTTGCAAATTCATAACAGTTCACTTTTTAATTTGTATGAAAATACAGGTTATGTTTAGAATCTCAGTATTTTTCTTGTATTTCTCTTCCACATATTTAAGGGGAAAAAACAGCACTAATACAAGTATATAATAATAATAATAATAATAAAATAATAATATTTGCAGTTATTTCTGGAGCATATTAGTATGGCGTCATCATTCAGTGGTTTTAGTGTTAATTTATTTTTTTCTCTCATCCACGTGGAAAAACTACTACTTATTTTTATTATTTTTTTTACCATGTGTAATTGCGTGATTTATTTTTCTTGTCTGGAGTTTCAATTGCAAACCTCACACGTCTGTCTCCATCTCAGGGTTGGCCGGGTGTGTGCAGCAGGGCCGTTGGATAGACGAGAGCGGGTTCGAGGTGGCCGAGGGTCCACAGAGGGCTCGAGTGAACAGAGTCAGTCTGGTGAGTGACGCTGACACAAGCACGACCTCCTGACAGCCGCGAGTCTCCGCAGAGAGCTGTAATAATACACACACACACTGTGCCTTTTAACGGCATCTGGTGTCGGCGTGAAGCGTCTCCGTCCTCGTGTCCCCCGGGCGTCTCGGCTTTTATTACTGCTGCTCTGTGGATCGTGGGTCATTTAGAAAGCTTCACTCCTCCCTCAGGGACGATGATTCTCGCAGAGGAAAGTGTCGCCTCCCGAGAGGAACACTTTCTTTTTGCACAGCGGAGAGATTTAAATCATCGATTGTACTTACTGAAAGTCTAAATTTAGTGCCTGTGGACTTTAAGCTAATAAGGAACATTTTCCACATGTTGAGCACAGAAAAGCGGCGTCCCAACAGTCTAGGGCTGATTTTTTTTATTAGAATTTAGCAAGTGTTTACATCAGTGTGCTCTCCTGAAAATGATGAGACTGTTAAGACAATGTTTTCTCATTTTTAATTTCTAGTCGTGGTTTGTTTTCTCTTTTGTGTGTGTTTTTTTTTTTTTTACAATTATTATGATAATGTAATACGATATACAACCAGAATAAGCCCTTTTCAGCATGTACATTACTTCTGACTTAAAATAAGATATCAGGAAATACACTCAATAATCGTCAGTACAAGAGGTGGTAAAGTAGGGCTGGGCGATTTAGCAAAAACAATTCTCGATTTCGTTCTTCTTTTTTGTTAATGTAACTGAAAAATTATGTACTTTATTTATAATGTCTTTTATTTATCAGAATGAAGTTAGCTGTGCAAAAATAGTAACGGCTCCATCCATAGCAAATAATGCTTTTTTTTATGTTGTAATACTGCGTACAATGCTTCTTTTAAATAAAGGGTATTTTGTTTGCTATAGATGGCACTGATACTAATTTAGTGAAACTTTTGTGACAAGTCAACTTCTCAAATCAGGGTTCCTTCCCCGTTTATGGAGTGACGTTAAGACAACGTGGTTGCACACAGCGTCAGAAATAAACAAAGTTTTAAAACGTCTTACCTTTAAATGAGTTATACTGTATATACACTAGTATTAGCTTATAGAATAATCAGCGTGCAGACGCATCCGTTTGCTAAATCTAAAACACTGACTACGCAGTTCTCTGTTTGAGAAAGAAAATGTACATCACTCATCCGAGTTAGCTGCCTGGCTTGTTGCTGACAAAATGTTAATAAAACGGAGGTGTCCGTTTTCCCACCCTGGGGCTGTCGAATGTGCTGAGGTCGAAAATTATGCAATTCCGACTGGCAAGTCACCACTTAGGATGTAATGCAGCATTATAATTTACATGCACTTGTTTTTCTGACTTTTGAAACCTGTAGCATTCCATATCTCTGAAGTCATATTTGAGCTTTGTTACGAGCTCAGTCCTCGGTGAAGTGCTTCCTGTTTATCATGGCTGCTTCTTCTTCTTCTTTTTTAATCTAAGCATGCAGTGTTTGGGAGAAACCCAGGATGTAGGAGGCATTTATCAGGTTAAGAAGGCTGTTCTACTTTGTACTTGTTTAAACTTTTAAATGGCATTTACTGATATTTTAATTAAAAATTTAAATAAGATTGGTAAAGTAGGACAGTTTTGGTAATTTCATCTTCTCTGTCATTTTTTTTTAACTGTAGTCTTCATGCCATATAGAACAACAGAATATAATTTTAAAAAGCTTAGGTTGTCCTTTACACAATTTAATAGGTAAAATAAAATAAAGAAAACACAGATGAAATGACACCTTTTCAAACCTCAACTGACCCAAACTCTTAAAGTGGGACACTCAATTTTTGCTTTGATTAATTGGCTTTATTTCACTCAGTACACATATCACAAATTAATGTCACATTATAAAAAGAAAAAAAATATATCACGGAGTAAAAGGTATGGATAAAATAAGACAAGAACAAGACACACCTGGACTAGGATTGGAAATTTGGAATTGATGAAATGCTACAATGACCGCAAGCCCAAGGAGAGAGCCTTCATGCACCGAATGTGGGACCTATGGATGACCAGAAGACCAACATCCATACTGACTAAGAAACTTGGCCCTGTGCTCTAACATCAATAGAAGGAAGCTACCGTCACAGCTAGAACTTTAAAGACTACAACCACAGATTGGGAACACTACAGATGATGGAAATGATGAGCGGTGCCTGGCACGGACAAATACAGAAGAACTACGTACAGCGGACAGAAGGGGGACGAGGATTAGTGAGCGTCACAGCTAAAATTCAGAATGAAACAAGGAACATCCGTGAATACCTCAAGAAGATGGCCCCCCAGGACGAACTGATGAAAGAGTGTCTCAGGCAGCAGAAGACAGAAGATAATGAGTAGGATGAGAAAGCATCGTGGAAGACCAAACCCCTCCATGGAAGGTACCACTGGCAGATGGAGGAAGTGGCTGACATCAGGAAATCCCCAGTGGCTAGAAAACCAGTCCTGAAGGACAGCACAGAGGCTCTGATCATGGCAGCACAAGAACATGCCCTAAGCACCAGATCTGTAGAGGCAGGGGTCTACCACAGTGCAGGCTGTGCAAAAATGCCCCTGAGACTGTCCAGAACATAGTAGCTGGGTGCAAGATGCAAGCTGGGACATCATACACTGAAAGGTATAACCAAGTGGCAGGGATGGTGTACAGAAACAAGTATGGGCTACAAGTTCCCAAGTCCTGTTGCGAGACACCACCGAAAGTGGTTGAGAAGAACAGAGATAAGATCCCATGGGACTTCAAATTCCATGCAGATGAGCAGTTGCTGGCCAACCAACCAGGCTCAAAAGTAATTGGATAATGGACTGATGAGCAGTTTCATGGGTGGTTATGGCCCGTTTCCTTGTTATTTCATGACAAATTAAGGAAATAAAAGGCCTGGAGATGAATCCAAGTGTTAAATTTGCATTTGGCAGCTGTTCATGGGAAATCACTATATGCCGTCCTAAAAGCTGTCGATAAAACTGAAGAAGGCCATCATTAGACTGAAAAAGCTAAATGGACCTATCAAAAAGATAGCACAAACTTTATGCTTGGCCAAATAAACATTTGGTACATTCTAAAAAAAGAAGAAGGAATGCACAGGTGAATTCAGTAAAACCAAAAGGCCTGGAAGACCATGGAAGACCACTAAAGTGGCTGATTGTAGAATTCTTTCCTTGGTGGAGAAAAGCCCTTTTACAACATTTAGTCTAGTCAAGACAAGTCTCGAGAAGGTAGGAGTATCATTGACAAAGTCTACAATCGAGACCCACCTTCATGAATGTAAATACAGAGGGTTTATTTCAAGATAAAAACCACTAGTAACATACAAGTCTTGACTCGTAATTTCTGACCTCCAACTGGGAAAAAGCAAAGCAAATGCTCTCTCAAATCGGATTTCCTACTGAGGAACTTGGGACAGTCTTCTCAACCTCGATTCTCAATTTTTACATATTGACTTTAGAGCAATATGCAGATAGATATCAAGTTAGATGATAGATAGATAGATCTCAAAATACTGATATATTCATTTGTTGATTGTTTAAATGGAGTAAATACACATCACTCATCATGGTTAACTGCTTAGCTTGCACTAAAGTGGCTCTGGCTCAATCCCATCTGAAGAGCCTTAAAGCCTTTTGACTAGAGCCACAGACAAGAGAATAAACAAGTACTTCAATTCTGTTTCTGTCATCAGCTTTTCTCCCCCACAAACCACGTCATCGCGTCAATACTCGGATTTTAAAAATGTATGGAAGTCCGTGTAAATGCTTTTCTTATTGAGCTAATCTCTCTAGCCTTGTAGTTAGTGTCCAGTCTAATGAGCTGCCTTCAGCTAAATAATTTCTATAACCACACGTGATTGGCCGTTACACAGGATCCGCTACAGGTTTAGAAAACGACTCGCTGAACGGCGGTAATTTTTTTCACACATTGATCGATTCTACAATATTTTCCAAGTACTCGCTTCAATGAACTGAAATGCTTTGCTGGGTCTGCAGGGTTCTGTGCTATAAGAGATGGATCAGGTAATTCCTGAGCATTTTCCCTCCCACGCTCCTCTGCTAGACTGTGAAACGTATTTGTAATGAAAAGAACAGCCGAGGCCAGAGGGAGACGATCAGCGTGGCATGTGTTGAACGGGGAATGGGGTCAGAAAGAAAAGAGCACGGTCATTTAAGAAAAAAATAATGCATTGACCGATGTCCAACCTTCCATTCTTTGTGCTTCCAATCTGCTCACATCATCTGCCCTCAGGTAATACCACAAAATAGAGCATTCAGGTGATAACAGTGTGGCTGATTTGTTTTAAGAAATACTATATTCTTTATTTCCTCTCCTCAGCTACCTCCTCTGTTCGACGGCTGCTTCTTCTACCTGCTCGGCTCTTTCCACAAGCCTCCGAGAGACGAGCTGGTGCAGCTGGTGAGGGCAGGAGGAGGCCAGGTTCTCAGCCGGCAGCCCAAAGCCGACAGCGACGTGACTCAGACGGTGACGGCAGCAGCGTATCACGCTCCACCCGACTCCGATCAGGCGTTCTGCACGCACTACGTCCTGTACGAGCCGCAGAGCTCGAGCAGACCCGGGCCGGTCCGTCTGGGCAAAGTGTGGTCAGCTCCTTCATCCTGGCTGCTGGACTGCATCAGGGCATTCAGCCTCCTTCCTGTGCCCGAGCTCTGACTCATTTCATACCACAAATATGTGTAAGATTGGCTGACAGGGCAAATTCATGAATCATGTTGTCATCACGTCCCTGATTTTCTGCATGTGGAGTCAGTATTGTGTATCACTGAGCTTTTTTTAATGCCACACTATGAAAGATCAACAGGCCTTCTTTCTCAGTCTTTTACTATGTAAACTTTTGTGGCTAAATTTCGTTCAGCAAACTTAAAAATATTCTGATCACATTTACAACATTTACTTTTCTCCCCATGCGCATATGTCGATGAACTCTGATCAGCTGTAAATCATTAAATGTGTTCATGAATGGCTGATTTTCATTCAGCCATGCCTGCAACTCCATAAATGGAACAATAGCACAGACCACTCAATGGGGAAAAGGACCTCCGAAGTGTGGTGCGCACTTAAATCAGTTACCACAGATACACTCGAACGCCTCCTTTTATAGGGCGCCAGAACTTTTGTTCTAATTGAACAATGAGACGCAAAATTAAATGAATGCGATCCAAAACAAACCCACAAATCAAGACAAATAAGTCATTAATATGAAATGTCAGAGTCTGACAAAATGTTGATTAAATTAGTGTGTAATTGAAATAAATGATTTAAACATGCATAATCTGTATATAAAACTGCAGTTACTAATCAACAGTTCTACAGTTTGAAGCTGATGAACTCGTTTCATTTCTGTATTGCTTTCCCCATGTTGATGGATGAATAAGGACGTGCCGTGTTCCTTGTGTCAATTCATATTTTTATCCTGGTGAAACAAGAAGCCATGGATGACTGCTTGAGAGTTCCTAAACACTCAGGCAAACTCAAAATAGAAATTGGAACATTCTTCAATTGTTTCATAATAATTTACAGTGGTAATTTTTGATTTCTAAGTTTTATTTCTTAGTACAAATCTACTTCTGTTAAATCTTATAGTTCATATTTTTCTGAGGTATTAAGCTGACTACAGATTTTATTTTTCATAACCTTTTTTCCTCCGTCATGACAAGGGGTGCTAATAATTCTGAAGCCGGCTGTAGTTGGATAATTGGACTGTATTTCATAATCTTTGGTTCTGTAGAAGATTGCCCAAGCAGATTGTAGACAAACACCTAACATCAGAGCGGACTTTACAGTTGTGGTGTGTGATGGAAAGCAGAAGATGATGGTTTCTGATGAGGGGATATAGGAGAAGCGTTCCTGTATCTGTGGAGGAAAATAACAGTGATTATTTGCACTATAACAGTTTTGAGAGATTGAGTTGAGGTAAGTGCGGTGGTGATGGGGTCAAACACGAGGGTCAGCTCTGACCAGCTGTCGGGATCAAAACATTACAACAACAACAGGTTTCGGCCGTGTTTGGCTCAATATTGATTACTGGGTAAGTGACAGGATTCGTGTGCAGGTCTGGAAATTCCTTTAGATTCCATACCTTAGACCCTCACATTAAACCTGCTAAATGGAGAAGTATGGAATCTAAAGGGATATCTAAACCGGGAGACGTATGGAATCTAAAGGGATATCTAAACCGGGAGACGTATGGAATCTTAAAGGGATATCTAAACCGGGAGAGGTATGGAATCTAAAGGGATGTCTAAACCGTGAGAGGTGTGGAATCTTAAAGGGATATCTAAACCGGGAGAGGTGTGGAATCTTAAAGGGATATCTAAACCGGGAGAGGTATGGAATCTTAAAGGGATATCTAAACCGGGAGAGGTGTGGACTCTTAAAGGGATATCTAAACCGGGAGCGGTGTGGACTCTTAAAGGGATATCTAAACCGGGAGAGGTGTGGAATCTTAAAGGGATATCTAAACCGGGAGAGGTGTGGAATCTAAAGGGATGTCTAAACCGGGAGAGGTGTGGAATCTTAAAGGGTTATCTAAACCGGGAGAGGTATGGAATCTTAAAGTGATGTCTAAACCGGGAGAGGTATGGAATCTAAAGGGATATCTAAACCGGGAGCGGTATGGAATCTTAAAGGGATATCTAAACCGGGAGCGGTATGGAATCTAAAGGGATTTTCAGAGCTGGTGAAGTATAGAATTAAAATTGTATAGATCTGGAAATGATGGAAGCCAACGGAATTTGCAGACCTGAAGTATGGAAGTTAAAGACATTTCCAGTCTTGTGATAAAGCAGCGTTGTGTTCCAATATCAGCATGTGCTTTATTCCTCTTATTCCACACCAGCTTCTTTTTTCTCTCTATTGATGTTAAGACAAAAATAAGCAAATAGGGGGAAAAAAAGAAACCACAAACCCTAAACTCTTTTGTCCTCATGACTTTCCTTAAGTGTAGTTTAAGTGCTGAAACTGGAGACTCCTTGTTAAATAAACATCTTCCAGGAAACTTCAGCGATTACACTCATTTTCCAGGTCTGTGTGTGGAGCGTTCGGTGTACACGTACCTCTGTAAGTGGTGACATTTGAAAAGATGACTTATTGGAACTGGTGCATGAGTTAGAAAATTACTCACCGTCTCCTCGTGTATGAGAGCTGAGAATTGAACAGTTCCGTGGTGTAATAGATTATAATCTCATCCTTATTCTAATCAAGCAATGTGCGGAAGAAAAAAGAAATCTCCAAGTGGTTGAGATTTGATTCGCTCTGCGGAACGCGGCAGTAAACATTGCTGAGCAGCTCGGGGGATCTATTGTGTCTGTTCTTTTTGTGGATGAATTATACTCTCTGAAAGCAGAGAAAATAGGAACGAGCTATTGTTTGCTTCAGCTATTGTTCGGAGCTGCGTGACCCACTTTGAACACCGTGTTTCTTCTACAGCTTGTATGAAAACCATGAAAAGACCTTGGCCATGTACGACGTAATTACTTAACCTTTACTTTTTTTTTTTTTTCCTCGAAGACTAATTTTCTTGAACGGAAAAAAAAGAAAAAGATTTTAATTTTCTTTTTGTGCCATAAGGCACTTGGTGGATGAGCTTGCTCTAAAACGCAGCAGTCTGTAGATTGATTTAGGGAAACGAGCACAAGCGAGCTAAACTGGAATAGACGCGAGTAATTAATCCTCCACTCACCGAGTCGGCACTTTCTCTCTGAAGAAACAAATAAGTTTTCTTTGCTGTTCGCTTTGCTGAAGATTTAAGGATTGTTTTGGGGGAGGGGGAAAAAAGAGAGAAGATTTCTGGCTCTCCATCTTAGAGGTCGTCTTTGGCCATCTCCCAAATCGCAGCTTTCAATGGGATTACTCAAGGATGCTCCTAATTGCTATTGATTGCAGGGAGCTGTGTTCGATTTCTTGGCCCTCGTCTTGCGAGGAGGTGGAGAAGGCAATTAGTGTTGCACACCAGGTTTCAGGGGTCTGATTAATAGGAGGCGAGTGTGGAGAGAGAGAGAGAGAGGAACAGCTGTGCTTTTAACACCTCATGCTCAAACTTTACTCACTTTGCAAAGGCAGGCAACTTCAGCTCACTCAGTCAACATGCCACTTCTTGTGCTTGTGGAATTGCCTTAATACTATTCTTGATGTTCCGGCCCCGTGCTCCACGGCTCTCTGCTCAGAATCTTATTAAGCTCGCTTAACAGTTCATTTGTTTTGCTTGTGCGAGCACCTTATTTATTCGGCTAAGTACGCTGTTCAACTGTAAAAGGTTTGTGAGCCAGGATTAGGTTCTCCAGCTTAGCGTGATGGTCTGAATACTCGAGTCCACACTCAGGACTTATTCTGAGCCTGTTTTGGGGTGAAGCTAAAGAAAAACGCCCCCTCAAATTGGAAATCCTAAAGTGAGTGGCCTCACCAACCCCGAGTTACGCCAAATCAACATGGCTGCTCACGGCATCAACTGCGAAAATATAAAACTGCTTTCTGTTTTCACACGTCATCAAACATAACGAACTCCGGAAGTATGTAAAAAAATAATGCTTATCTTTTTTGGTTACCGAACAACATGCTTGTAAATAACTAAATGATAAGCTGAGAGTTTCAAGGTGCAGTCATTGATTCTAATCCAATATACTTTTCGTCAAGTTCAGCAAATATCTCCTCATAGTCCACTAGCTGTCTGTTCTGCCTGTGTGCTGACAAAAAATCCAGTGTTCGTACACGGTGCTAGCTCTGTAAACGGGGAAACAAAGAAAGTGGCTTGGAGCGAGCCGCACGACACTATTCCAGCCAATCAGCAACAGGGGGCGTATTCCAGCCAATCACAGGACAGGAGATAAGGGGAGGCGGGAGACATGGGTGTCATCATTAGTGTCGTAGCCTTGGCATTGTGCGTCCATGAATTTGGGGGGCGGAGCTTCTGAAGGCGCACTGTTGGGAGGTGTGTATTTGTTTGACTGTTGCGTTCAAATGTCAACTTTCTCCAGAATCGATGCCTGCACCTGTAAGCAACACGTTTTCGTTTCCATAGTAACAGCTCTTTCACAGGCAGCTTGGCAGACGCTCATCACTGTCTAAGACTAATACTAACATAACGATTTAAAACGTGTTGTTATTTAACCAAGAAAAAAGTAGAGTTGTTGATATGGTGACGTCTGTAAGGAGATGTTTATATAACGCTCATGAGAGGAGTCTCTAGTGTCTACTTTTTTGTAACAAAGTTTTCCACCGTCTTCAGGATAGAAGAATTGACACTTTTGTCAGTATCAAGACAAGTTGCGTCTTTTTGTCTTATTAACTTTAAAAGAGAGAGAAAAATAGGTGACTGTTTATAGCTGCTGTAACGGAGGTGAGAGCAGGAATTTGTTCTTCATAAACAAAATTTGAAATCCTTGAAAATGTGATGTGTAAGAGGATAATAAAACGCTTCAGGACGTGCTGTTATTGGAAAATAATAAACCTCAGGGTGGGAACAGTGACTCGGCTCCATCACACCACCCTGTCTTTGATTTATTTCCTATAACAGTACGACACAGAGGTTGTTACTCAGACAAAAATTCCAGAGATGATTTTCGTTCCCCTTTTACCTTTTGCAGGATTTTGTTTCTGTGTTCAGTCCTGCAGAGACAGAGTGTGAATGTGTGTGTGGGGAAAACTGCTGACGATATTTTCAGTATCTGTTCTCAAAGCTGTTACCTTTGCGTGTGTGTGTGTGTGTGTGTGTGTGTGTGTGTGTGTGTGTGTGTGTCTGGCATCATCAGGTGTAATGTGCTTCCCAAACAAACACCACCGGGAATAAATCACCACACGCACAGTTTTTTTTTTTTTTCAGTATACCACTTTTTCAGTCTATTTAACAAAATAATTTTTGTCTTCATAAATAATACACACCTTTCCCTCTGTTTTAACCTCAGGATACACACTGGTACATTTGGATATTTACATTTGTACGTCTGTATGCAATGAAGGGCACCTCGGGCTTCGTGTGAAGGAAAAAAAACAACCCACAAGTGTAGGTGACGAATATGATCCAAACACTTCTGGTCTTTTTTCTGTTTCAGTTCAGTATGTTCATCTGCTCGTGAATGTACAGACTATAGTAACAACATCTGTCTGGAATAATAAACATTACTATATTAAATGATAGATATACTGTAGGAAATGAGAGTTTGCTATAAGAATGACCCTCAGTGCCCTGTGTGTAATAAAAGCTGCTTGTTCAACAGCATGTTTCCATCATAATAGATACCATTTCTCAGTTTTCAGGCACCAATTTATATAACAGTTGTTTAGTTAAAAAGAACGATTTTGTCTTTGTCCCGTTTTTCCTTCTTCGTCTTCTTCCAGCTACAGTTAGTTGGTGTCTCGAGAAAAAGGGCTGCGGTTCAGTTTTACAAAACTCAGCATGGACGATGAGGGAGACTGGAAACACACTCACACACACACACATGCGCACACACCGTGTTCATAACAATCTAGACTTTTTGTGGACGCACAAATCCTTCACGTAGGTGTCAGGATGAAGCAGCAAATGAGGAGCGTTAAAAAAGACAAAACCGGGTTCCTCCTGAAAGTCCTTGGCTGCCGTTTCCTTAACGATTGTCGGGAAAAAACCCCACTGAAGATGGACGTCGACGCTTCTCCGAGCTTTCACGTCTCGCACGGCTGAGGTCAAATGAAAGTAAAATGACATGAATGATGTTACAATCTAAAAGACAGCTCGGTGTAAACTTGCGGTGTTTACGAAATGTCCCGCGCCATTAAATGCCATGGCAAAAAGACTCCATTTTAACAATTACGTGAATGAATACAGCATACGAAACATACACGTGGGCGTCGTGACATATCGGCGTCAAGTTAACATTCTCGGGAATTGCCTCGATAGCTTACGTCACATGCTTTTTTTTGCGCTTGATTAGTCGTACGTGATTTCTGATAGATTAGAGCTTTATGGCGCAGCCCGTCGCCGGGCAGCCAATCGGAAACGACCGTATTCCGCATTCATGCTAAGTAGCAAGAATTAGCATGTAACATAAACCATCGTTGCTTGATAAAAAATAAAATACTATAACAGTTCTTGTACATACTGTAACTAAAATACAATTAGCAAACCTTAGAATAGAGCACACTGTAGTTGTTATTTAATTATAATAATAATAATAATATAAAACCTACGACTGACAGCCAATCAGAAATGAGTATTTCCCAGGAGATTTATAATATGAAATATATCATCATATGACCGTCTGTTATAAAGCATAAGAGTGAGAAAGATTAACATCTAGCTAAATATCTCAGCCAATCAGAGATGCACTCGTGCTGCAAAACGTGGCAATATTGATAAACTGTATGTTAGCATCTGATATAAACTGTCATTTAACATGATGTGAGCTTTCATGATGTTTAGCCTACAGTCGCACTTAGAGTTTCTTTCGATTGAAAATCAGTAATAGCTATATATAGTTAAACAATTAAATAATACACTAATCAGTGTAAAAAAAATCGGCTGTTTGCATGTTTCGCACGTCACGTGCTCGGCTTCCTACTAGCTTCGTTTTCAGATTGGATTAGCAAAGCGAGCTAACTGTAGTTACGCAATACACCAACGACCTCCTTTCTTCCAAGCTTTGTTTTGCTTTGTATTGTCGCTATACATGTTTCATTAGAGGTCCTATATGACAAGATAACAAGTTGTACGTTTTTCTGGCATTTTTGCGCATCGAGCAAACAAACTGTTACTAGGGATTAAGATGTGAGTGGGGAACTGAAGAAATGTCCGATTTCAAGCACCATGGAGTTGGTCTGAGGAATCATTTGAGCCAGTCATTTGGATTTGTCACTTCTTTACAGCTTCATGTCTAATTTGGACAGAGCTGAGAGAATCGCTGCGTCACACACGTACGGAGAAAAGGCGTTATGATTCATACGTTCATTTAAAATGATTAATCATTTAAAACGTATAAAATGGACGATCACCCGTCATTTTGAAGCTCACTAGTAGGGTTGCAACATTTCATACGACATGGGATTTTATGATGCAACTTTACAAATAAAGTGTTACCCAAGTGGGTTCCGCTGATGCTAGAACTTTCACCGGTACTGTAAACTTTGATTACTACAGCAAAAGCCAGTGTATCAGATAAGAATCTGGGAATTGGTGAAGAAATAATGGTTCAAAAAACCCTCATGGTGCTTTGTGAGGGAATGACTCAGCAGCACTTTCATCCCTTGTATCGCAACTCGCCATGGAACTGCACACGTTTGGATTTTACTTTCTCGCACACATGTAGTGCAACTGAAAAGTCACCTTTAGAAAGATTCTCGCATGCTGGAACATGGCTAACACAAAGTGTGCATCGGGTTTCATCAGACTGGGGCTGAGAACCAGCTTTAGAGCCTGCACAGAGGAGGGCTTATGATCACTGCGCCGAAAAACTCTGAGCTTTAATGCTCTTGCACTGATTTTGGCCGCGTCAAAAAAAATCAAGCTCAGTGCCTGTAAGAATAGTCGAGATTAGTTGAGCATCAGCAGAGCTTCACCTGGGGATTTGGAGTTGTGATTAAGGTTCTTGGACCAAGCGGTGGCTTAAGTTTCCCAACGGCCTGAAATGGGCAACGGAACAGACGACACGAAATGACTGCGATCTGGATGTATTAATCACTGATAATTAATAATTATAACAAAGCAGACGGCAAACTGTGCTCTCCGACATGTCAAATTGAGGAACTAAAGCATCTATGTGCAATACAAACACCTTGCACATAAAACTGTTATTACTGCAGTTCAACACTCATGAGGAAAAATGTCCACAGATGATGCAAGCGCCGTCCTGTATGTTGTCCTTTTTGACGACGAGACGCTTCATTGACAACGAGACAATCAGATCGCAATAAAAAACAAACAAACACAAAACGAATGTACTTTAAAGAATGAGACTAGTAAGGTATTTGCGTGTACAATATGTAAACAATAAAATATCATCCAATTAATATTACGTACGCTAGTCATTTCATTATCAGTTTCTGTGTCAGTACCAAAAACACTTGGACTTGTACCTGGTCTGAAAAATAAAACAATACCAACGCATTAGAAAATGGAAAATACTTCAGCAAGAGATGTCCCTGCTCGTTCTTGTTTCCTCTGATCGGGTCAGAAGATCACCATCTGACAACTGAAGGCTTATCTCGAGCACTGATTTCACACTGAACTTGAAATTGAACCCAAATAGAAAACACGCAAGTTTCCGGCCCTGGCTAAGACGGCGAGGTGAAATCCATGGAGATTTCCAAGCTTTTCTCTAGGGGTCACACTACTGAATCCATTTTCATCTCATTTCCAACCCCAGTAGATCGTTCATTCCACAGTTCATCCATCAGTGCTGAGGACCGGGGTCTTAAAGGTTAACTTGGATGATTTCTCCGTGGGTAAGAAATACCTGTGATAAATCGCATGTGCCGGGCGGATGGCATGTTCGAATTAATGATTCGTAATGTATCATCTAAGGAATAGAAGAGAAGCTGGGAGACGGTCCTGTAAAGGCTGGCTGGAGAAAATCTATGCTAGCACATGAGCTCCTTCCAAATAAAGACTCGGGCTGATGGATTGGATGCAGATATTTAGAGGAAAGCCGAAATGGAAAATCCATCGTAACGGCCCAGGAGTCGATGTTTTATTCGGTTCGAGTGCTTTCGGTGGCTCAGTGAATCAACATGCGATCATTCAGGAGCTATGTTCCGAATGCTATGTAGTGAGCAAACTTGGAATAGAACATCCAACGCCTTTAGTTGGTTCTTCACAAAGTGTTTGAAATAGCTAAGCATTCACGCTTCCAAAACAGGTTCCACTCGGGACGCTTTCTAAAATACTTTCAGAGATATTTGTTATGTGATGTCATCCAAGAGGCTCAGTGTTTAAGGCTGCTGATTGGAAGGTCGTGAGTTCAAATCCCTCGCCTGTCACAAGCTATGTTCACATGCGCACATTTGTTACATTCAGAATGTATAGTTTACATGGAAGTTGATGTCAGAATGATGTGCAGGTTTATATGTCCCAAGCGTCCATCAGAGTGGAATTTCTGACATGCGTACAATCCCGTATAGCTGGCTTACTCTGCTCCGTAAAAAGACGGATGCGTCGAGTATTTAAAGTTGCAAAAACTTTATCTATTTTATTTAAGCAACAATTGGAAGGAAACCTTCTCCTTGTCGAAGTGCTGAAGCTCGGGATCATTTGTTTCCCGTACAGAGCCACACCTTTGCTGTCCATTTTGAACAGAATTACTGGAAAATTTATCTTGGCGTAATTGTATTTTTTATTGCTTAACAGATTTTTTTTTCCAGCGTATTGGCTCTTAGTACTTCCGGAAGCAGTGGGTGACGTTATACATGCTGTTACTGCGAGACGACAAACAAAGCACCCGGACGTCATCACTGAGCGAAGGCGTACTGAACATTTGTCAGAGTTATTTCGTTCCGATCGCGTTTGAATTCGATTATTAACAAATCATTAGGGTCCATGTAAACGTAGCTAATGTTAGATCCTCGAGTAAGACCTTAACCTTAATCTCGACTCCATTGCTCAGCTGTACCCTGTGTCAATTATGAGTTGTTTCAGGCTGAACGTGAGAAAATGTAAATCCACAGTGTAGGAGATGAGTATGTACTCTAACAGACTTAGACTGCAGCTCAGTCTAACCAAAAACGAACATTTCATTCAACATGGTGGCTTTCTGTAAGTTCATTTGCTAAAATGTGTGTTGCTTGAAATATGCTATCAAAATCAAGTCACTTCACAGTGTTTACAAGAAAAATTCTTTAACCCAAGTTCACGACTTTCTCCATACAGAATTTCCACTGAGTGTAATTTCAGTCATATTGTGTGTTTTCTTGGTAATTTGCTACCATTTCAGAAAGGTTCTGATGTTCCTGATGGTTTTCCGGTTTCTTCTGTCATTCTCTCTTTACGCTGTTGGTAAAAAGGACTTAATGGTCGATTGCCAGCTAGCGTAGTCATTAGCTACACTAGTTTACGCTCAGTGGGTCTCGTTGCTCAATCTTCGTCTTCATTGCGTGTCGATGTTTTTGTAGGTCAACCTGAACTAAAGCCCAGATGCCAGATCTACAAATGTTTCGCTGATTTCCTTCATACTCGCATAATGATAAATAAATCACCCGTTAATTACCAAACACTTTTACGCCATTCCTGATTTACCCACAAGACTCTATAAAAGGCCAAAATGGTCTATAAATGGTTACTGCGGCTCAGTACACCAGTACATACTGCACTGCAGGCGTCGGCTACCATAGAAACGCTACACAAACCCATCCTCCTTCTATAGGGCGCCAATACTTTTGTCTTAATGGAATGGCTATTTTTTTGTTTGTTTTTTGTCTTAATTTATTGCTTTGTTTTGGGTCGATTTCTTTTAAGTCATTAATATGAGAAGGTTTTTCAACTTGACGGCGTAATCTGTATATAAAAACAAAGCAACTCGTTGATAATTATACGATTTCCAGATGATTAGTCCAGGGTCACATTAATGAGCCTCCTTCTAGATAATCTAAACAAACTCGGGAGCGAAGCGCTGGATAGACACGTTTTCCCGTGCTAACTGGACTTTCATGAACACCACGTTTCTTGTATAAATGCTCCCGGGAACAAGTTACGAATAAATTCTTTTCTATTCAGCACCAAATGAGGCCGAGTGTCCCAATTTCCAAACCCTCTTACAACATGTACGGATGTGTTGAGTGTTTGAACTGTTCACGTCTCGAAATTCCACCAGTCAAATCTCCTGTATGAGCTAATCAGTCACGCTAATTCACTAATTGTTCAGAATTACGGTTTGATTTGAGACACAGCCTTCGGTAGACTAGGGATCATGGTGTGTTTGTGGTGTGTGTGAAGGATGAAACGACGTGGCTCTGAAGCAGCGGGTGTATGCAGATTCCTGCCTTTGTGTCGGCTCTGTGCCCGCTGGGCCGCACCGCTGAGAACGAGGATGGCTAATTTATCACCGAATACGCTCTGATTAAGGGGAATTACTGCAGACAGTTTTGTGCATGCTAATTGCTTCTATGAGTTCAAGCTGTTGGTCTCGGAGAATACTTTTGTTCATGTGGTACCAGGGGAAGCAAAACAAGGATGTTTTAAACAGAGCAGATTTAATGCTGGAATCTTTTTTTGTTTTTTTATGGCTGAAAATTGTTCAATTTCCAGCACTAAAGCGTCGTCTTCACTTAATTCTGCTTTTGTGCCCCAAGCACATCACATCCCTGCCTGGAGACATCCATAAAGGTACAGCAGAGACTTCTTTCCTCTTTGGGATTCTTTTTTTTTGGCCAGTGTCGACTTAATAGGCTTAATTCCAATTGCCAAACATTCAGAACATGACCAGCTCAGCCTCATCTCACCAGCAGAGTATTTTGTGCTAACAGGTCTTTCCATTTCCGTTGATCTTCTAAAAGTAAATACAATGAATCCAGAAACAGAGAGAATCCAGAATTCAAACATACGGCCTGATAAAATTCCAGATCTGGGGTAACAAATGAAATTTCAAGTCATGTGTTTACAAGAAGATTCTATACGATTTACACATCGGAAGGCAAAACGTTCCGACTGATTTCACGAACCAATATGGAAGTTCACAAGTGTCTTTTCTCAGTAATTCATCAACCCCTTTTTGAATTTTGATATTCTCTATGGTGTCCAATTTAGCTAGATTAGGTTAGCTAGATTAGCTGGATAAATTGTCAGCATCGGTCATTAGCTACACTAGTTCTCAGATGTAGAAACGTTTCAGTACCTGAAGACTTGATTTCCTCCATACTAACGTACGCCTGTTAATAAACGTCAATCTGCTCTAAATGACCAAAAACATTCACGGCACGCCCACGAAACTCCATAAAAGGCAACGCTCACAGAGGGTTGACCACTAAACTCCCAATCCTTATTCTAACTTAAAATCATCTCGTGACCCATCATACAGCTGAAAGATTCACTTCACCTGAAAACCCAGAAAGGAAGTGACTCGGCTCTGAATCGACTCTAGCGCATGAATCAAACGTGCGCTGTGGTTTGGGTTGCAGCGTTTCTTTTTAAACTGAACCATGAGACACAAACTGAGCCAAAGCACTGAGCTGTAGCAGCACAAAAATTTGAACTTGAAAAATGGACCAACAGCACCTTTAAACCCCGAATTATTAGCACTACTAGCATGAAGATATTGTGCGATACAGACTCTAGTCTCCTCTATAGTTAAGTTCATCCGGACAAGGACGTATGCTAATTGCTAAGGTAAACGTAAAAGCCTGCAGTTACACTGTCCCATTGTGAAGAAGACTGAAATCCATGGCATTATTTTATAAACATGTTCTTTTAACCAATTCTACTCACAGCACCACGGAACATGGTAGCGAAGCAACAAACCACAACGCTTTCTCAATTTTATGCAAATTAGCTACGACAACGGACAGAGACATAAATCTAAATGACTGGCTGATTAATTCTCATCGCGCACGTATTTGCACCTGTTCGTTACTGTTATAGACATTAATATAATATTTAGAAAAAAATAGATATATCCAGATTTAAAGTTCATAGAAAGTGGTACGTCAGCACTTCTGGGAAAATAATAAAACTTTTGATGATACACATCTAGGCAGAACTTCACGATCGTCCAATTAAAGGCTCTCTAGAGCTGTACATACACTACCAGTCAAAAGTTTGAACACCCCTTCTCTTTCATAGGCTTTTCTTTTGGTTTTTTTGTTTTCTACATTGTAAAATAATACTGAATGCCTCAAACTATGAAGCAACACATATACTGAAATATGTAGAAGACAATAAAAAAAACCCCAAACAATATATGTTTCATATTTTCGATTCTTCAAAGTCGCCCCCATTGAGCGTGATGATATTGTGGGCATTATCTTAACCAGCTTCATGAAGTCGTCACCTGGAATGCTTTTCAGTGAACAGGTG
>JAQMYM010000035.1:24508063-24522830 GCA_030014255.1 Parauchenoglanis ngamensis
TGTGTAGATTCATAAGTTTATATTCAGAATTTATATACTTTTGTGAAGCTGCTTTGTGACAATGTCTGTTGTTAAAAACGCTATACAAATAAAATTGAATTGAAAATTTAATTGAATAACACCACTGACAGGTGACTGTGGAATATTTAGTAGCGAGGAAATTTCCCGACTGGACTTGTTGCACGGGTGGCGTCCTATCACGGTACCACGCTGGAATCAGTGAGCTCCTGAGAGCGGCCCATTCTTTCACAAATGTTTGTAGAAGCGGTCTGCATGACTAGGTGCTTGAAGTTCTACACCTGTGGCCATGGAAGTGATTGGAACACCTGAGTTTAATTATTTCGATGGGTGAGTGAATACTTTTGGCAATATAGTGTATATGCCAAAGCATTAAAAAAGCGAGTTTTTCATATGTTGCCTTTAAGAAATATACTTAGCACACTGCAAGATATCATGAATAAAGAGAAGTTATGTAGCATTTTTCATTATGAGATAATTATATAACATATATAAGACCATTAAATTTATTTCTAGGCATATTTACTCATTTCAAGCTTACAACTGGAGGCTTCTTTCTAGAAATGTTTGAAATAAGCAAAATTTCAAGCTTAAAATAAGCAAACATGCCTTAAAGTAGATAATCATAGATTTGTTTAAAAACAATATAATATGGAGAAATACATAAAAAGTACCTCTATTCAAGATATTTTATTTGCTAAGGTACTGCATAATTTATTGCAGTTGATTTTTCTCTACATTTTTCTTTTTGCATGTACAGGAGAAAAAGTCAAAATGAAAATAGAAAAAATGAAAAACAGAAAAATAGAAAATGAAAATATCTTGAATAAGGGCAGATTTATTTAATAATTTTCATTGTGAGATTATGAAAAAAAAACTAAATCCAAGATTATTAAGTTACTTATTAGTAATCTTAAAATCATCAGACAATTTTTCTTCTTCTTTCTTTCTTTTAGAAACAAACACTTAATTATCAGCAAAAAAAAATCATCTGTCAAAAAATGATGATTGCAAGCTTAAAATGAGTAAAAAATATCTAGATATTTTAGGTTTAATAATCTTACATTTGTCTTGATAGAAGTAATTATGTTATGTATGATATATGACATAGATGTGATGTGGCTTTGAAAACAACACGATCTTATGTCACGTAATCCCCTTATCACAGAAAGTAAAGCTGATTTTAATGATTTGACTTGATCTCAATCTCGAGAGCAACCCGACTGAAAGGAAACCTGTCCTCTTTATACAATAAAATATATGTTTAGTCTGATTTAAGAGAACAAACAGTATTATGTATAATTTACATCAAAATAAAAAGGTTCTTGTCCAAACATGTTTCACTGCTTATACTGAACTTAATATCAGCAAGTCTCTAATTACTAGATTGATTTACGCTGAGTGAGTGTGATCGCTTCACGTTGTGTTAATGTAAACATCATGAAGTCTCGTGAGGACTGTAACACAGTCGAGGCATGTGTGATAGAAGATTGCAGCAGCAGCAGCGTGGATGTTACAGAACGCCAGCGATCTGCGTTCGCGCCTCAGCTCAGGTGGAGTTTAATGTTATTTAGGGCTTTGAAAAAACATGATCAAATCATGTTGGGTGTACAAAAACAAATGGTGTTAATGTAACTCAATTCAATCACATGGAAATCCAATTTGAATTAAGTCAATTTAATGAGCATTTTTTTCCTCAGTGTACACTTTTTAATCATCTTTAATAATTCTGTTATTAGATTATCTCCACCACTGAACACAATCCTGTTTAATCTTATATTTCTTATTCTTCTTGTTTTCTCTTTCTTTCCTTGCTTCCAGGCAGGTAATGACACGTGCTAGTGAGATGAGACAGGGCCCACTTCAGGGGGAAGAGGGGGTCCTGCTAAACTGTTGTGTGTTACCTTTTGGAGGTTTTTGCAGGATTTGATATTTTCACTGGATTTTCCTCGCAACTGTCACGTCTGAAATGTTCAGTAGGGATTTTCAATCTGGAATTCTGTAAAGCTGCTTCGTGACAATGGATACTGCTAAAAGGGTTGTCAAAATGAAATCATATCGTTTATTTAAATATTATCGTAATCGTAACAATATGCATCACAATTATCCATGTAATGATTAACCCAATTCATGATTCGATTTGATTCATATTTTGTTCCTGATAGTGAGTTCACGATTCGATTTTACCACGAAATTTTTGGAGGAAAAAAAAGAAAATTAAAATAAAAATTTTATTATAAAAATGCAGCATTGATTTTCCTTTGTTAAATAAAAAAATATATAGTTTTGTTTCATTTTTCTTAATATCCAACAATAAATGTTTACAAGCATTTGTAAATGTTGGAGTTTTTCTATCTTCTTTCTGTAAAGCACATTGAATGACCCATGTGTATGATAATGTGCTCTATAAATAAACCTGCTTTGCCTTGCCTTGCCTAAAGTCTAACTAAAAAAAATTCCTTTTATTAAAAAAAAAATGCTCACACATAAAACAACTCCCTCCATTTGCTTCTCTTTTCTTTAACTTTCGGCAGTCCGTACAAAGAGTGCTACAATTTCTTGCTGAATCTGTAAATGAGCACAAAAGCTCTTTCCCATTTTAAATCTGCTTTTTGTGCGTTTTGGCGGCATTACAGCTGTGTTACTTCCACTATTGTGACGTCTAATGCATTCCGGATATTGTACATTATTGTGCTCCCTGCTGTCTAACAACACAATTACAGCTAGGAAAAACTAAGAGATTAAACGCGAATCATTTTTATTTTCGATTCAACTCGTCATAAATTTGTATCACGATTTACCGATTCACCATATATCGTTACATGCCTAATCACAGTATATATTTTAAATTACAAACTGTCAGCAAAACAGTGTTGCACTAAAAAACATAAAAATTAAAAATAAAATTTTTAATATTAAGTAAAAAGAATCAGTTCCATTTAATTTGTAATTATTAAAAACGTTAAGGTTAAAAAAAAAGATTTCATGATACCAGTGATATCGCAGGACAGTGACTGATTCATCAATTGAGTCATTGACTCACTTGATTCATCATGACACTGATACTGCATCTTCATATTGCCCAGCCCTCGGTTTCAACTACTAATTAACTAGATTCTATTCAGGTGTGAAATTTAGTTATCACTCCATCGATGTGATGCTTGATTAAAGAAACAACCTTAAGCACTTTGTACCTCTTGTATTAGATTCCTCGTGTACAGATAACGGCTCAGCTGTCTCAGCCCCACCAAATGCCCTTGCTGTGTAACCAGCCGTTGGAATCCAATATTTCTAATTTTGGATTTGGACCTTTGTTGACAAGGATGTCAGAGATGAAGCACTCTCTATAGGCTAATTAATCCCTCTCACCACGGCCTTGATCAATAGTGTAATGATTCCTGCCATAATTCAGCATATATATATTCTGTTTAGTCTGAACTAACCACAGCTATTCTTTCTCTGGCTTGTGGTCAACTGTTTAGATTTATGTGAACACACACACATGCACACACACTTTCTCTCCGCTCAAGGAAGTCTTATTCATTTCCATCTATATCTGTCAGTGGTGCGCTTCATCAACACACCACATTAACATCCAGCTGTTTGTATATTTGTAACTGTCGTTTATAGGTTGTGTAGGAGGATATGTGTTACGCAATCACAACCCACTGAAATTTTTCTTTCTCTTTTTAGATTTTATTGCGCACACTTTAAATGTCAAACCCTCCTAACCTTTAAATGCTACTATTACGTAAGGAGTAAACCACTTGACATCATGTACTTATAAGGAAATAGTCCAAAACGGGGTTGTGAAATGAAGCACAATTCAAAAACGATGACAATTTCTACTTTTTGTCCCCTTACAGTTACATTTAATGTTGTGGAATGATTAGTTCCTGTCACAGCAGCTTAAACATCAGCCATCGCCAGCCTCACTTTGCTTCTTTCTGTTGTATGCAGATTGTCATGTTACCAAGAAACTGCAATGTGTAAACTCCTCTGTCCTGAAGATGTCAAAAAAAGGTACAGCGTCACCTGTGACTGCTACAAAGTGCTGATACTGGAGACTCCTTCCCTAATTTTTAGTTTAACTACAATTCTAGAATGTAAACTACAGCATAATCTTTCCAGACAGGTGCTCACACAGTCAATAAAAAAGGTTACTGACACGGAAAACCCAGCGATACACCAGTAGTAATTACGTGGCCCCTCCCCCACCTCATGTAAACCAAATCCAGTCCGAAAAGGGCTTTACTCTTCCTCCTTTTATAGGGTGCCATTTCTTTTGTCCTATGGAATAAGCTGAACATCCCCAATCTAAACTAATCATCCTGATACGTTTTGTGCTATGATATATGTAGCACGTTAGTGTAGGTGAAATCATTTCCAATGTGTTAGCATTGTGTACATGAGCATCACCATGGCAACAACATCATGTACAGTATATGCAACATTAAACCATACAGCACATGCTGTGCCAAGGGAATGTGTTTATATATAATATAATTAAATCAACATGGATTTTGCGATCTGGGAATAAACATAATGCTTTATGGAATCCCGCTGGGAATTGTGCATCCGCCTTCTGTGGTCTGTTTGCGACAGGAAAGAGGAAGTGGGTCTCACCGTTTTTACATATGGGGCAGCACTGCTCCGGCTCGTACACCGGGTTAACACACTCAGGAACGGCACAGTCGGCCACCACACAGTGCACCTCGCTGTTCGGCTCACAGCGACACCACTCACACGGAGACGGCTGCGGAGAAACACACACACACACACACACACACACACACAGCTGTTAAAGAGCGTCACAGAACATTATACTCCACACACACTCATGTCATAGCTGTTATAGCTAAATAATCAACACCAGGGTGGGGTGATGAAGAGAACGTCTATGTTCAACTGTACAACAGGTATGTAAATTAGACCTGGGACTAATCACACATATTCCAGTAAGTGCTCTGTGAATACACTGGTAGAAAAAAAAGAGTTCTTCAGGGGGTTCTTCAGCGAGTTCAACAGGTTCCACAGGGAAGCTTTACATGGGCATTAAACAGTTCTGGATATTTAACATTGCTTTTCCCTAAAAGTGCATATTCTAATAAATAACATTTCAAACTTCTGCATTAGACATGAAAATCAGATCATTAGTCATATTCAGTCATACAGTCACCTCTGCAAGTACTGGAACAGCGAGCCCAATTCTTTTGATTTTGCAATACGTTGAAGAAAATTGGGTTTGAGATCCAAAAATGAATATGAGAGGATCAGAATTTCAGCTTATATTTTCTCATATTTACATCTAGATGTGAAAACTTAGAACAAGACACCTTTGTTTGAACCCACCCATTTTCTCAGTGAGCAAAATATTGGAACGAGTGACTGACAGGTGTTTCTTGTTGCCAGGTGTTAGATTGGTTGTTTAAACAATTAATAGGTCTGAACTTGCTTTGAGCCCTGAGTTTCATCTGTGAAGACTGAATTTGTGTTAAAAAAGACCAGAAAGCTGTCTATGGGAGAACAACAAGCCATTTTGAAGACGTGAAATGAGGGACAATTGCTCAGAGCCATCGCACAAGCATTGGGCACAGGCAATACTATTTGTAATGCCCTGAAAAGAAAGAAACTACTGGTGTTCTAAAAACCAGACATGGAACAGGTCAGGCAAGGAAAACATCAGCAGTTGATGCACAAAACCTTGTGAAAGCTGTGAAGAGAACTCCCAAAACAATAGGAAGTGACATCACCAATGACCTCCACAGGGCAGGGCAGAAGGTCTCACAACCCATCAATAAAAAAGCCACAAAAGCCTCACTAATCTTTATTGATGATGAAACAGCAGAATGAACTCAGAAGTCTTCAGAAACATCCTGTCTGCCATTTTACAGAGAAATGCATTCAATCTAACTTCATCATGCAGCAAGACAATGACCCAAAACACACTGACAGCACAACAAAGGACTTCATCAGGGGGGAAAAGTGGAAGGTTTTAGACTGGCCGGGTCAATCACCAGACCTTAACCCAACTGAGCATCATTTCACCGCCTGAAGACGAGACTAAAGGGAGAAACCCACTGAAACAAACAGCAACTGAAAGAAGCTCTGCTATAAGCCCGGAAAAGCATCACAAAAGAAGAATGCAGAAGTTTGGTGACGTCTGTGGGTTGCCTGCGTAACGCAGTTATTGCGAGCAAGAGATACCCAACCAAATAGTTTATTTACTCTGAGGCTATCTGTTCCAATACTTATGCTCACTCACCTAAAATTTGGGTGGTCCAAGCATGCCATTTTAAGTTATTTAACACATCTTCATGTAAATATCAGGAAATAAAAGGAAATTCTGATCTGTTGTCTCCTATTCATCTTCTGATCTCAAACCCAAAAACAAAAGAACTGGCCTTGCAGTTCCAATACTTTCAGAGAGGATTGCATATAATAATATCTCTTCTAATATCAGATCTTGATATTTTGTCAATATTACTCAACTCCACCGTGTAGGTATTTGACAAACGTATCATTTATATTTCTTCTGAAAGATCAGCACCATCTAATCTGCAAAAATAGGCCAAAAACAAAACCCCACAGCACTGCGATTGTGTTAGTTTGAGATCCTATTAAAAATCTTCGACAAACATAATCCCCATCGGCGTTCAGAGCACATTTACTTACTGCTGTAATAAAACATTTTCCCTGCGAATGAATCAGGGTAAACAACTCTCGATTGCGGCTGGCTGCAACTTTGTGAACGTGAAAATGGTTTTGTTTGCCGATCGTGTGTATCTATGTAGCGTGCGCAATACTCTAGCGGAGAAAACAAACCACACCAGGGCTTGAGTAAAGCTCAGCGATGCACACGTCTGCTGAGTCAGAGTGATTAAAAACTGACTCAAAACTCCAAATCGTCTTCCCTATGAATGAGCCGAGCCATTTTATTATCCTTAACACCATCATGGATTTTCGTTTCTATAGTAACAACTCATTCACGCCAGATAAATGGATTACAAATTGCATCAGCATTGATACGGAAAGTTTTCCTAAAGTTAAGGACATGTCTGGGTAACATTTATGGAATGGTTCTCCAATGTCCGTGCTTTGTAGTACTACAAGGTACAGCTGAAACTATTTTATAAGCATCACATAAATCGTTTAGATTACTCACGACAGGCTTATGTCACACCTCGTAAGGTTTTAATTAGTCCTGTAGACTTTTCCACTTTCACTGAGCTTTGTGTTAAACACTGCCACTGGATGATGACCTTTTCAGTTTCAGGTATGTATCTGCCTGTCATGGCATGCCAATTACTCTGATCTGGATGTGGCTGTGTGTTATGTTGAGCGATACTGAGAGCAGGCGTCTAAAAAGGTCACTATGCTGGACCTGGGGAATTATGGGAGCTCGGTCTGCTGGTCCACCAGTGGTCATGGCTTTCATTCTTCACACACTGTGTAATTGGCACCAAGCAAAGCCCGGGTGCTAATAAACCTCTGCTCGGAGTCGATAAGGGCAGTCGTTCCGGTGGGATCCGGGGCGTGTGAACTTTCCCTTTAACTGTATGAGGCTCATTTCAGAGGCTAAAGAACGCTACTGCACTGTGGCAGAGTTGAATATGAAAGAGTTTCTGCCCATATCATGTTTCACATTTAATACTTTACAGCCTCGAGTCGCAGTCTCTAAAGAAAGACTTAAACATTTCACTTTGTGAAAGGTCACCAGAATAAAATAGCCAACAAAGGGCAATGCTATAAAGGAAATAAAGTACCACACGTATACTAATTCACAAGATCAATCAAGTATTGCCTTAGTATGCAGTCTCTACTTTTAGCCTGTGCCAAGAATGTTGTCTGTTACAAGAAGACCTTTCTAGCGATTCACATAAGCTCCTTGGCCCCTAGACAGACATTCTTCTGTTTGGTTTTGACCTCCATGGAAAGATTCATTCTAATCCCATGGAAAGCTCATATTTAGACTTTAACTATTGAAGATCTGAGCCTGATCTGAGAGCTGTATACACATAGGCAGATAATAATGCTAAATTTCATACCATGATATTCATAAACACCTGTAAAACTGCTTATTCAGGTACCAATCCTGTGGCAGCATGGTTGTTGGTGCCATGAGCTGGTTTAAGTACTTCAGAAACTACTAAGCTCCTGGAATTTTCTCACACAATAATCTCTAAAGTTTGCACTCAAAGTATGACATGAAAGTCAACAAAAAACTTCAAGAGAGCGGCAGTTTTGCAGACAATAATGCCTTGTTGATCTGTTATGGTAACTCAAGTAACCACTCCGGAGTACCATGGTGAACAGAAAAGCTCACAACATGTTAAACCTTTGGACGCGTGAGCTACAACAGTTGAAGACCGCATCTAGTTCTCCTCCTGTTCAGGCCAGAGCAGGAATTTAAGGCTACAGTGGGCACAGACTCACCCAAACTATATAGTTAACGATTTGAAAAAGACCAGGTGATGTTTTTACAATCTTCATCTGTCTAGTTTGGGTGAACCTGTGCCCATATAGTATCAGATTCCTATTCCTGTTACCAACAAAGTCTAAATTCATGTCAACTTTGTTAGTGCTCGATGCTAAGTGTAAATTCAATGCCATATTAGTGTTACTGAGACTTTTTACTGAACTTTAAAACTATGTCTGGGGGAAATGTTGGTATTTATGACGTTTATGATATGAGCTGTAATTCTACATTCGTAAAGCGAGCTATGTACGAGTTAGCTTAATTATAGGTTAGACTATATGCTATGCTATTATTTTATTACAAATAAAATATTATTATTTTATGCGATTCTGCATCTAAATGACAAGAAGAGGAGTGAATGATAGATTTATTAAATTTATTCATTTACATAAACAATTTATAGGCTCCAGTGCATGAATGTCCAGTGGATGTAAAAAGTTTACATGCCCCTTTTTAAAATGGCAGATTTTTGTGAAGTTAAGATAAATCATGAGAGAACTTTTTCCACCCTCAATGTGAAATTACAATGTATAAAAATGAAGTGAAAACACTCAGAAACTTTTTAGGGAAAAAGAGAGAAAATAAAAAAGTTAGAATAACTTAGTCATCACCACTCACATCACTGGTCTCGAGTGAAATCAGAGCTAATCTTTCAGTCACCAATTCATTACCATGGTCTCTGGTGTAAAAATGCATTCACTGGGTGGAAATTTGCCATTATGTTGTCTTTAAATCAGAAAAGGAGAACATCATCACCGGGCAGTGCAAGTTCTGCCTTCCTGATGTGAAAATGCTGTCATCATCCACATATTTGCTATTGAGGAAATCCCAAATTAACAGAAAGTAGTCAGTTACATTACTTCAATTTTGTGGCACTTAGATTAGGTTACTGACTACATTTGTAACAGGTAATTAGTAATTGTAGCGGAATACATTTTTTAAAAGTAACCCTCCCAACCCTGGTAACAACCACAGCAATTGAAGCGTGGGGATGGTGGGGTCATGGTGTAAAGTTTGGCAAATTGGTGCTGTATATGAAGAATAAAACACTTAAGCACAAGCTGTAAAAGTAAAATAATCAGCGTGAAGGTGGTAAGAGTAATCCAGCTTCATCACACCACCACAGCATGGCACCTTGAGTGCTATTTCTTTCGTATATATAACAGGATTTCCAGCACATTTTGTTCCTTAACATCTATATGTTTAACATTTAACATTTTCTTCAGCATCTTTCAGCCAGTGGGTTTAGAACACAAAAGTGCTATACACACAAATTAAATATTGCCATGCTAATGTGCTCCATACCTTCAACACTCATTAAGTGGGCTATAAAATAGGCTGTAAAACTGGCTATAAAATAGGCAACACATTTAGGCCCTATAAGATTTCCGATTCACAGTTCAGTGCACAAATAATGTAGCAAATGAGTCACTGCATAATCACAGCAATAAACCGAGTTTAAATGGTTTACATCAAATCCCAGACTTAGTGACGTGCCAGGAGGAAATGCAGGGTATGACTAACTGTTCGCTCTGCACCTGGCACATGGTAAAGTAAAAAACTAAAACACTTGGAGGTGTGCTGCTGGAGGAAAATAATCAACCATGGTGTGCTGTGATGTAGCTGAGTTACTGTTGCAGCCCCAAAGTTGATTCTTTGCCAATAACAGAATGACTGCTTATAAATTAACAAGTGAAATGTATACTGATAAAACAGAGGACAGCGATGGGGCAAGGTGTGAAAGGGGCATGACAGGGATGGGCAGCAGTGTGGGGAGACCAAAGGGGTACCATAGGGATAGTTAAAGGTGGGGTAGGGAGAGACAGGTTCATGGCAGGGTGAGATGGAAACAGGGATTAGGCCAAGTGGGGCAGGAACATGGCAGAGTAGGACTGGGATGCGGTAGGGAGGAGCAGGAACAGGGCAAATTGAAACAGGGATAAGGCAAACTGGGAAGGGGAGGGGGCACATTGGGACATGGCTGGGATGAGGCTGAATGGGGCAGGAATTAAACAGAATGGAACAAGGATGGGGCAGAGTGAAACAGTGATAGACAGGGTGATACAGGAACAAGGCAGAGTGGGAAAGGAGCATGGCAGAGTGAGACAAGGACAGGGCAGAGTAAGACAGGAATGGGGCATGCTGGGACAGCGATAGGGCAGAGTGGGACAAGTACAAGGCAGGGTAAGACTGGGATGGGGAAGAGCAGGACAGGGACAGGGCAGGGGTGAGGCAGATTGGGACAGCTATGAGGTAGATTGGGGCATGGATGAGGTAGATTGGGACAGGGATGAGGCAGATTGATACAGGGATGAAGCAGATTGAGACAAGGATGAGGCAGATTAAGACAGGGATGAGGCAGATTGAGACAGGGATGAGGCAGATTGGGACAGGGATGAGGTAGATTGGGACAGGGATGAGGCAGATTGGGACAGGGATGAGGCAGACTGAGACAGGGATGAGGTAGATTTGGATAGGGATGAGGCAGATTGGGACAGGGATGAGGTAGATCGGGACAGGGATGAGGTAGATTGGGACAGGGATGAGGCAGACTGGGACAGGGATGAGGTAGATTGGGACAGGGATAAGGCAGATAGGGACAGGGATGAGGCAGATTGGGACAGGGATGAGGCAGACTGGGACAGGGATAAGGTAGATTGGGACAGGGATGAGGTAGATTGGGACAGGGATAAGGCAGATTGAGACAGGGATGAGGTAGATTGAGACAGGGATGAGGTAGATTGGGACAGGCATGGGGCAGATTGGGACAGGGATGAGGCAGATTGGGACAGGGATGAGGTTGATTGGGACAGGGATAAGGTTGATTGGGACAGGGATGAGGTTGATTGGGACAGGGATGAGGTAGATTGTGAAAGGGATGAGGCAGATTAGGACAGGGATGGCTAAGGTGGGATAGGACCATGGCAGGGTAGGACTGAGAAGGACAGGGCAGGGAGGGCTAGGAGTGGGGTGAGGATGGACCATAGAGGAGCAGGATAGGGCAGGTGCAGGGTATCTGGTGCTATGATTGACATACCCCTCTGTCTGCTTATAGAGCTTGGTCACAAATTCAGAGCTCTGCAAAATGACTTCCCTAATAAGTGTCATAATATTTGTGGTGAATTTTTCCGCCTGTTCAGGTGCCTCATTCTCCTCAGCCTAAACTGACAGACACAAATATTACACCTTACATGTATCAGCCTATTAGGAAAATTGTCATAGTGTCATAACCGCATCTATTGGAAGGAGTTTACCAGTAATTACATCCTGTTTGGCAAGCAGTTGGCAATTAGCTTCACCGTGTGACGGAGATGTTTTTCTCTCTCTTTGTGCTTTGATGGCACTCTTGCAATCAAGGATTTGTCACGGTTGTCATCCTGTAGCGCAGCATGAATCCCAAAACGTTATTAACACATGAATAGACAGTTGATCCTGCTGACTGGCGCTCTCTGGATGAGTGTACTCGATCTGATGCCAAATCTTTCTGGAGAGTCGATGACTCTGAAAATATTAAGTGCAGGCTGTTAAACCTACGTTTATTTTTCTAACATTATGTAATTGAAAGACAAGGGTTGTTGTTGAAATCTTAACGCACATGTTGGTTATATAACTCACAAGGCAGGTGATATATTTTTATAAACTGATGTAAAATGCACAGGGCTTTTAAGAGCACTGTTTTTGTGATCATAGCAAATATTCAAGAATAGGCATAAGATTGGCTCATTGTCAGAATCACACTTAATTTATACAAATCAAAAGCCATACTATCTGCACAAAAAAAAACCTCAGAGTAAAGCTTGACTCTGTAGTTAATTTGGAGGTTTGAATAATAGCATGCAAAAGTGTGATTAATTTATTTCTGAATATGACCCTTAGGACACATGCTTTACTGTCTTTCAGTCAAGTTTGTTGGTTTATTTTTAATCTATGTTTGCATTATATTTTATACTGAGTTCTGCACACTTCCCCTGAACGGTCAAAAGCAATAAATTCATTCAAATTCCCGAATGTTTGGAAAAGCTTATCTATGTGTCTAGCTGTTAAAGCAGAAGTGAGGGCAGAAGACCAGCTCTCATATCAGGCTTCGAGGTATCAGAGCTGTCTGCATTCGCTTGACTTACTGTATTTTTCAGACTATAAGATGCTAAATCCTTTCTGTCCATATTCTGTCCACGTATTGGCTTGCATAAGTATTTACCCCTGCCACATTTTGTAGTTTCCCAACTTGAAACTAAAATGAATTTACTTCAGATTGTGTCATTAATTCCACACAAAATAGCTCATAATATTGAATTGGATCAATATAGCTTGCAAAAGTACTTACATATAAAAACAGAAAAGTGCAACCTATAAATCAGCTCTGATGCAACCATCAGAAGTCACATAATTAGCTGAACAGAGTTGATCTGTATATATAAATAAAATTCAAATCAATATTAAGAACTCAGATGTTGTTAGAGAACATACCAGGCTTTCATTCGGTGGCTTTTTCACATATCGAAAATCTGGAAAGTTTCCAGATGATTATCCTGATAATGCAGCTGACTGCTGCAGCACATCCTTAAATCTATATGCACTAAATGCACACTATTAAAACCACACATACAGAGTCATATCAAGACCCAGTAGATGGAGCATTATTATGTGACACAGGAGTGAAAGAGACAGGTCTACAGGACCTGTTCTATCTCCCAAAACTATTAAGCTAGGCAATATTAAATGATAATCTAATTTACTTCAATGTGAAACTACTACTTATGCAAGTTACCCATTTAAATGTTATATTAAACCTTAATATCTGAAAGATGTGATGCAGAAATAATGTGCCAAACAATAATCGATATAACAATGTTTTATCCCTAGAACATCCCTAGATCGTACCTAAACAAAGACCTTCATGATGAAAATGAAACTATCAAAACAAGTCCAGGACAAAGTTCTGTAAATATATCGGTCAGGATCAGGCTATAAAGAAAACTATGCACATGCATGGATTGATGTTAAATCCATTATTTAAAAACTGGAAAGAGAATGGCACAACCATAACTCTGCCTAGAGGAGGTCATCCACCAAAATTCAATTACTGAGTCAAAGGAGCAGGCAAGAGGCCAAACATAACTCTGAAGGAGCTGAACGAGAGCCACAGCAAAGATGAGAGAATCTGTTCGCAGGACAGATGTAGTTTGGAGCCTCCAAAAGCTGGGCTTCACTTTCTCAAAAAGCATATTGCAGTCTCAGAAAACATGTGCAAAAAGGTTATTTTATTTAATGAGAATTTATTTGACTTGGAAGTTTTTCTGGCTAATTCCCTCCTTAGATTGTCACTGGCATTTGTCGGACCTTTTGGTGGACAGTCGTTATTCTATTTTAGATTTACTCTCAGTCTCCAGAAACTTTATTCTTATCTTTGACCAATTTTGGGGTTGAACATAGGTATGCAAAGCACTTTTGTCATCCATCACCAACATTAAAGCTTGCACAAACATGCACAAGTCAAGTAATGGATATACAGAAAATGTGCTTTTTTAATACAATTTCAACATTGTAGTTTACACACTCCTGGGCAAAAAAAAATGAGGCAAACCCAATATTGCAAAACATGAAGCTTTTAATGGTCTAAACAGCAAATCATTTGTCAGGAAAATGAGCAAGAATGAAACAAATTGATAAAGTAAATAGGTGTGGTGCAGCTTTTCCCTCGATTCCCTTCAAATGTTGAAGGCTTGTGGGTAAACCTGCATACGGCTGTTTACAGAAAGAAGAGTCCGTGTTGTTCCACTCGATCTTAAAGTCTTCAAACAGAAGAGATTTTGGAAAATTCTGAACCACCAGACAAGTTAGTTTCAATTTTATATCATTTAAACATTTCAATCTTTTCATGATTTTCCCATTGCGTACTAGAAGACTGTGTAAGTGAACTTTTTTTATTAAGATCAAAATATCAGTCATTGCATAAAAATTTTATTTTTGCTCATTCTTGTGAAAGATCGCTGATAATTCTGTACTTGCACTGAATATTGCGCATACCTACTGTATCATACAAAGCTGCATATAACTCGGAATCCAGATAATCCTCACACGCGTTACAGTTGCACACCTGTTGCTTTAGATCAGTTAAGCCTTTTGCAACCAGTGACCCCGTCACCTGTTCCCCAAACCCCTTTATTACAGACTTATTGAACAATATCCAACTACTTCCATCCATCCATCCATTATCTATAGCGCTTTATCCGTCTGGGTCGCGGGGAAGCTGGAGCCAATCCCAGCATC
>JAQMYM010000035.1:24522930-24538913 GCA_030014255.1 Parauchenoglanis ngamensis
GCCCTTGAGCAAGGCCCTTAACCCTCAACTGCTCAGTTGTATAAATGAGATATATGCAAGTCGCTCTGGATAAGGGCGTCTGCCAAATGACATAAGTGTAAGTAGGGCATGACTTCACCTCCATTGACTTTTACAGCACTCTCCGTTCAGACCAAAAATCTCTCTAAAAATGTAAATTTTACATTAACGAGGCACTGGCCTCTCAGAGATGATTTGCTCAGTCAATCACCCTTTATATATATTAAAAAATAAAAATCCACACCAGGGGCCTTATGTAATAATCGTGCATACACATAGAAAAGTGTGTATGCATGGTTTATGCACATAACTATGCACTGAATGAGATTCATCAAGCTTTGCTTAAGCATAAGGATGTGTGTACATTTCCACACACTCCTGACCATGTGTACGCAGAAACCGCCAACGGTAGAAAGCGTAATAGCAAGTAAACGGACTACGAGGGGCTTCCAATCCACTTACTGTCCAACATAATTGAGAGAGTAGTTATTGATTTTGGTGCTCAAGGTTCAGACAGACAGAATGTAAAGTAAAAACTCACACACGAGGCACCTTAAAGATCATTTGGGATTGTGCCTTGTATGAAAATTCGGCTCATGCCACTTTGCAGGAGGATTAATGTTTTCCGGTGCCAATGGAAACCCTGTGCTGAGAGTGATGAATGACTTATCAGTTGATTTTGTTTGTCCAGTGAAGTTTTAGTTGATCTCTATTACAGGGCTTTTAGCCACAAACAGAAATTGGCCAACTAGGAGTTGAATAATGACACGTCTCACATTCATTCATAAATCACTCACACTAATACATTGCATTTCCAAAACTGGCAGGTGTGTTTCTAAATGTAATTGGTGGAATAGAATGCGCACACACTCAAACGCTTATCTCACTTATTAGACAAACTACCTGTAATTACCAAATTAACCGTATTTGTTTTGCTTTACCTCCATCCATCCATCAATTATCTATACCGCTTGTTTAAAACTGCATGTTTTTGGACTGTGGGAGGAAACCGGAGCACCTGGAGGAAACCCACGCAGGAGAACATGCTAACTCCACACAGAAAGGCACCCTGGGTGACCCGGGGATCGAACCCAGGACCTTCTTGCTGTGAGGCGACAGTGCTAACCACCGCACCACCGTGCTGCCCTATCCAACTACTTAAATATTTATTTATTGGAGCAATTGAGCTTTTAATTCCTAAACTTTACCCACACAGAACACAAAGAACCTTTTTATAGACCTAATTGTTTTTGAGTTGTTGAGTTTTGGATTAAACCTATTCAATTTAAGTGACCTGTCCAATAGGCTAATAACTATATAAACCCAATAATGACCAAAATTTGATAATGGTGGGTTGTGATTTCCATCACTGTAACAAAATCACAAACCCCCTGGCTATTTTCATGAATCACTGGAGGTCTCCAGACCCCACTTTGAGAACAACTGGCCAAGAGGCAGCAATCTACCAAAAGTTAGAGACCAGGTAAGGCTGGCATTAGTCAGTGAACCAAGAGCCTAAGGGTGACTTCTAATACAATGTTTCCACCACCATGTTCACAGACTTGATTTTAAGAAACACTGGCCAAGAGGAAGGCACCCACAAAAAGTTAGTCAACAGGTAACGTGGCATTGATCAGAGAACCAAGACATGAAGGGTAACTCAAAACATGATGCTACCACCACCATGCTTCACAGACTACACTGTGAGAACCACTGGCCAAGACGAAGCTGTCTACCAAAAAGTGACTAGGAAAGGAGGACAATAGTCAAAGAACCAGTGGAATCATGATGCTGCTGCCATCACCATGCTTCACCATGCTCCAGAAGAACCCAGACGATTCCAACGGCCATCCATAATGTGCCTAGTGTAGGGTTTTATATCACGTCCCATATTACATTTACAATCATTCTGAAATCAAATCATCAGTCAATGTCATAACTGATATAACCAATATGAACTCCTACACTTTATTACACATCCTCCTGCACTTAGTAATTATGCTCTCATTTCGGTCCCGATGAGAACCGTGCTCAATGTTTCACTTCTCATTTCAGCCACTCCCAAACCAATTTGTGAAGTAATCATCAAGCTCTTGATTACTTGGCGCAGACATGCTGTAAGCAGAACACACTTAATAATGCAAAATGGCTGGTATTCCCTGAGGGCATCAGGTCGCCCCACTCTAATCCTGCATATGGGGAACTAATTCCAAACTGGGACACTTCTGTAGCAGTGAGATGAGTGCTGGGGAAAACTTTTAACCAGGAAAAGAAGCTCTAATCCACTCCTCTAACAATGCAGACAACTTAATTTACTGCAAGAGCAGGTTAATTTATGATCACTGTGCGTCAATATCTACTGTTCTCTGTTTCTGACTCTGGAAAATGAAAGAGGAGTGGAGCCGTGGGAAGCATCTCTAATTGATTCGTGGACTCTGCACTGCTGTTTTGACTCTATAGTGGTGAGAAATTGGTACAGATTTAAACTAAGTGCTATAAAAAATGAGGTCGCCTGTCTGGTGCAGCAGACGTTCCTGAGGTTGAGCCTCCTAAGTGAATCTTTACATGCTCAGATCATCAGATGGCCCTGTTTCCCACCAGCAAATCGTAATAACAAAACGTCCCGTGTTTGCTAATGTTAGCTAGCTACATTTAGTTCCCAAAAGCACTGGGACGTAACTAATAGAGAGCGGGTTCTATATGATGCTTGTTCTACCATTTTTCAGTAATCTTAGTACTGTAAGGCTTTAAGACTAAAACTCAGGCTTGATTAAATAAGAAAAAAAGCTGAGGTTGGTGATCATGATATAAAGAGTTTTACACACCTTTTTACTCAAATTTATTATGTAAATTATTAAGTATATTTGCTATCTGAGTCCCTGTGAATGAGCTGTTTCTACAAAAACAATGATGTATTAGAACAAAGTGCATTAATATAAACATGTGGCTTGCAGCTACACCTTCTCACCAATCAGAATCCAGAATTCAACATCACTGGGATAGCAGGCAAGTATATCATATTGCAATTCTTATAGAAATCATTATGATATCAATACTGTATATCACAATTTTTAGCATACCTGAAACTTGGTTCACAAAGTACCAAGACAATAGTGGAGTCAGATTACGAGAAGCTAAAAATCAGTTTTAGTAGAGTCGTATGGAAAATATCATGTACAGATTTATAAAATATGCCACAAGACAATTTTCTATAATATTGCTAGTGTGGCTATAACTTTTCTAATTTTGTACATTATTTTATATAACAAACTTTGGATGAAGCAGATTTAATGCTAGAGTCTGGGTTTTACTTGCATGTCCATGCTTCTTGTTCTTATAGTGATCATTTTGATTGTGTTTGTTTAAATAAATCATAATTCTGCATTTGCAAACACCTCCCCTGACAGATCCTACGAAAAAAACTACTTTTTTTTATTTTAAAATTAATTTTTCTACTTAAATGCACTTTTGCATTTGTCATCAAACTAATTTTTGCTTATTTTCGTTTGCTGTTTTTTTTCCTCCTTTGCTTGCTGTTTGTTAGCAAAATATATACTACAATATTGGTTTGCTATCAAAGAGCAATACTTTTGGTGAAAGTTTTCTTTTGTCATATACATTAATATTGATATTGTGATAAACGGTGACAATTTTTTAATTTTATTTACAACATGTCTTGACTGAAAGCAACTGATTTGACGCTAAAATTTTGTATCGAGCCTTTATTTTTCCACGTACATTGGTAGACAGTTTGTTAGCAAAACTATATACTATCATGTATACAGATCATGAATCATAATGTTGTGATATTATATTTATGATATAATATCGGCCACTCCGAAAAATGTATCCTGTATTAATACATTGTGATAGCGGTGTTTTGTTATACTCCGAGCTCTATGCCATGAATGTGTTTAGTCTCTGACTTACTTTATTTTGTCTTACAGGTAGCTGGGGATTTTAACTCATCGAAACCAGTTCACAGCTCCAGTTTTGGTGTTGGCCTACTTGTTTGATTCTCATCGGCGTGTGAAATTAAAACGTTTCTTCAGGCGAGTGGACTGGAACACCATTTGGAGCATTTAATTTCAGGTGCTTTTTATAGGTGTTTCTCTGGAAGGTATCTGTGCAGTAAGTAGTGACTCAAACACAATGTGGTGTGTGTGTGTGTGTGAGAGAGAGAGAGTGTGTGTGGGTTTTACAAATGAGATAATAAAAAGGTAAAAAGAAAGAGGCAGCGTGTGGGTGTGTTCGTGTGGGTTTGTGTGTACGATATGGACGCTGACATTTAAGCCGAGCATGGAGCCATCCATCATCTCACTCAGGTGTAATTCATCAGCCTCCTCATTAAGCTTTATTTCTGGCTATCTTTTTTTGTTACGAATCATCCTGTGCGCCATATTGAAGTCCGTGTGTTGGTATGGACGCGTCGCTTGATTGAAAAATCATTCATGCGAAGCTCGAATGGAAGCTGAACTTCGCAAGTGTAGAAAATTAGGCAATAACCCTCGAGAACGGCAGAGTTATCCGACTCAGCCGGCGCATGAATGCCCCGAGGCCCCGAGCTGTAAATCTATACGCAGTGTCTCGTTTTCTTCTGTGGGTGGAGATGCTGCGAGATGCACATCGACTCTAATCACCACCACTTTCAGTCTGGAGATCCCACGAGCTTGGCTGTGATCATTTAGAGCTCACGTCCTAGCCTTGGCTCACTGGCTTGGGGATCCGTACTCTCCCCGAAGCTTCAGGCTACTCACTGCAGCTGGCCAGGTGTTAAGTGGCTCCACCGGGACTCCTCAGTGACATAACACTTTAACAAGTAAATACCAAATAACCAGAGATTTGAGCCCACTAACACTGACTTCTACGATAATTACAACAATAAAATTATTCAGATATATAGACACAGGAGGGGGATTTCGGGAAGGTGACGCAAAAATTTGATTCGTTCAACAAATTCACATTCCCGCTACTGATATCCTGACTCGCTCGGTGACCTTATGTGATATGCAGATTTAAAGAACATGTACTATAAGCAAACCATGAGCTACTGGTTCTGAATTCCAACAGCAGCTGCACTACGTACATTAGCCTCAGGTATTAAGCTGCATATGAACTGATTTATTTCTCAATCGTGTCTCCAAGGGTTTACTCTGGTCATGAAATTCCCGTAATTCCGGAAAAACATTCGTATCTTCCTCGTGCATCAGAGTGCGTGCGTGTAAACTTACGCTTAAGAAGACTCAACTTGATCGACTTTAGCCCTCACCGATTCTTCTTAATATTGCATATTATTAAATACTTTTACTGGCATAGAAGTGAGTTACAGTACAATAACTTCCACTGCCTCTTCCCTAACTGTCCATTTTGTCTTCCCAGCTGTCCGTGCACATGGTCTTTTACCATTTAGATGCAACTTTAATAAAAGTTTGGTTAAAGAGACCCAGTGTCTTCTATTAGTCAGCGTACACAGACAACAAACATGTAGAAAAACGCTGACAGAATCAAGCAAGGTCATTATATAACTCTATGATTCACAACAATATCAAAGTAACATCTTTGACGTAATTTGCGAGTCGCACTCTGTAGCGAAATTTTATATTCTTTGCGTTTATATGTCTGTATCAATGCGCTTAACTAGCTAACTCTCTCTCCATGTGCCGTAGCCCCCATTTTTTAGCCTGACCCATTAGATTTCCATGCTGCACACTGGAGCTTTTTTCCCCCAAGTGTCCTAGTTAATACTGGAATATTTCTAATTTTTTCTTTGACATTAAAATTTTGGTAGATTTATTGGCTACTCCAAATTGTGTATAAGTGTGTGTATATTCGCTGTGATAAACTGTTCCCATCCAGGGTGCCTCATGCCCCCAGCGCTCCCAGTAGTGGCTCTGGGTCCATCATGACCCTGACCAACATTAAGTACTTACTGAAGATGAATGAATGATTTACATAAGCCAGCAATGAATATTGCATATTCCAAAAAAAAAAAACCTAGCATTTGTACAGAACCCATTTGTTCCAAGAGTGTAGCTTTAAGTCTATAGTCAAGTTATACTGAGAAAAGACGTGATTTTAACTAGTTCCAATGCAACTGGATATCATATATCATAATTTGACTTCTATCATCAGCATTACTGTAAATGAACGCTTGGACTTTCCTGACCCTTCAACAAATACAGAGTTTTACTGGAATTGTGTCTTGGATTAAATTTCCCTTCTGCCACAGTAATCTGCAGTAATTACTGGTGCATCAGAAGCCTACAATCATTTTCTTTTTCAGCCTGGCCCTGGACGAGATATGGCAAAGAAAATGCCAGTTTGGCCCTCGCCAAAGGTTACCCTGTCGGCTCGTCTTAATTGGAGACGTTCTCGAGATCTGTAACGCCGTTTTGTTTCCCGTCTCACAGCTGGACCTTGGCACTCTCTGTGCCTGATTCAAAAAGACAGATTGGCATTCTCTCTTGACACAAATGAGCAGACGATACCCCCGGCATACATAATCCCTGCCACAGACCGTCTGCAAAATGGACGAATCTGAAACCTATTCTCATCTCCGCTTTGTGCTGGAGGTTCGGCATTCCTGCTGGGTTTGATGTAGAGGCATATAAAAGTCATAGAGAAACACTGAATTATGTTTGTGCTGATAGAAACGGGTGAGAAGGCAAACAGAGTAGGTGTTTCAGCTTCCTTTATAAAGAGAGATAAGAGCTCAGGAAGGTAGGAAGTACTGGCAATGACTCCTTTAATATATTTATAACTGATTTCTTATATTTAAAATAATAATTTAATAATTAAAATAGTCAAATAGTCATTTTTCATAGTTAAAGCGAAATCCAATTCATCACATTGCTATTTTTAGCCTATTTCATTAGCGTTGTTGAATGCTTATTAACGACAGCAAAGAAAGCATTTCAGTTTACAATCCCAGCTTCACTGCTTCTTTAGCCTGCGCTGGCAATGATGGAAACCAAGAAATCAGACCAATATGTGTGCAAAAGTGATAACAATAAACCAGGTTGTTCTTGAATTGGCCATGTACGGGCAGCTCTGCTGAAACTGTTGGTTCTGAAACGCAGCGTGAAAGAAAAAGAAGTCACTTGTGCACCTGTCCTATCTACTACATTTTGTCTTGTTTTCTTTATGGATTTTGCGTTTACCGGATGAAGTCTTCCCTATCCTCTCACTCTGCTCATTATACTCATTTTTACATACTTATTTGCTGATTTTATTTTAATGGTGTCCTGTTTTCTTAATTTTATTATTTCCATTTTTTTTTTTATTGCTATGCCTAAACCGGGACCCGAGTACCTCATTTAATTTCATTTCATGTACAACGTTTTCCAGAATGACGATAAAAAACATTCTTATCCTTACTCTCATCCTTATCCTAGTCTTACACATTCTGCAGCTGACTATAGTGTCCTCCAGTCTGAAATCATTTTCCACTAGCAAAATTACCTTTCCTGATTCCTCTGCCGGCTTCCTGCTGTTATTTTCCACCACTCTGACCAGTTGACGTTCCCACAGCAACGACCGGTAAATGATTTAGTCCAGTGCAATCTCTAGCACGCACTTGTGTGAATGGTGATGACGAAGTTAGAGGAGATCTTGATTCTGTACAGATCTGCCTTTCAGCCTTACCAGTCAGTGGTTTAGAAGGCTGAGTATTAATACCTATGACATTCCTGTAAAGAAACTGGCTTCAGAATCAGCAATATGTCATGATCCTGCTAAAATATCAACATACTGTATGCCAGCGGTCACAAAAATTTGTTTAAGCTTTTTGGAATGACGTACTATTGGGGAATAATAGAAGACGTGTTCTGTGACTTCACCAAATTTGTGGCCAATAAAATCTATTTTTTATTCAAAACCACTTACTTTGTGCACTGTTTTTTAGCTGTTGAAGCACATGAGAGGACGCATGTCGGACAACACCGCTTTCAAAATCCGCCAGATTTAGAGCAACACTCAATGCAAAAAGTCAATTAGGACATGATTCAATGCCTGCATTCAGGAAAACTACGAATTCTGTATTTTCCCACTTCCTACCTCAAGATTAAACATCTAAGGATGGAAAACATGGCGCTCATTAAGACAGAAGCTTTTCAGTGGGTTATATCAAGCCTTTACATTTTCTTCTTAGAATTAATAAAACATAATAATGTATAATTTGAATGAATTCTACAAAAAGAAACTCACCCATCCAACGCGCCTCCTGCATTTTTTTTATTTTTTTTATAGCAACGTGAACAGAAACTTAAATGCACCTAAAATATGTAAACATACAACCATGTTGAAATCGCAACTCTTGAGAAATGTTAACTTTCCGAACAGGAACTGGAGTCGAAAGGCTGTCGAATACATTTGAAGTCTTCAGCAGGCATCAGTTTTGATCATTGTTGACACGCCCTTTTACCCTGCGCTGAAACCCCTTCTGAAGATAAACATCCACTAGGGAATGTCAATGTGTCTTTAGAGAGAAAGATTCAATTTGAATTTTTTAATCAAGGCCAATAAAGCTCACAAGCCCACGGTAAAACCAGAAATCCAATTCTGCATAAAAAAAAAAAACCCCAACCTGCTATTGTTCATGATTCTTTTCTGGAGTTTTTGATTCTGTTCGACTTTTTCGGAAGATAAACAGAGCTGGGATCAAGTCCCAATCCAGGTTGCAGAAGATCTGCATCGGGTTATGAGGGAAAATGCTAAAACCACGTCATGCATGATAATACACAGCTAATCAGCCTCACGATTTACACCACGGGATGAATTACGTGTTAGATTGAGGGAGTTGATCCCAAAGCCCCTAATTAGCAAAATAGTCCTGTACTTGGCCACACTGCCCAAGCTAATTATTTAATGCAGCCTTCTTGTTAGCCGGCTAAAAGCCTTGTTAAAAATGCCTCTGCCAATGTGGGTTTAAATATTTTATTCGGGTTTGAGATTTAATATTTTAATAAGATATCTGTGATGCTAAAGATTTTATTAACATTTTGATTCAAAACATTACAGGAAGAAACAAACAAACAAAAAAAAACGTAACAGAAGAAAAAGTTAATTTCACAGTTTCAAGGAGGTGACCGTACCAGTCAAAAGTTTGTACACCCCTACTCATTCATAGGTTTTTCTTTATTTTGACTACTCTCTACGCTGTAGAACAATACCGACGACATCAAAAGACACATATGAAACAAATACGGAATTATGTGATAAACAAAAAAGTGCTTTTTTAATATTTTTGATTCTTCAAAGTAACCAGTGTTTGCACACTATCTGCATTATCTTAACCAGCTTCGTGAAATCGTCACCTGGAACGATTTTCAGTTAGCAGGTGTGTCAAAAGTTCATTAGCGGAACGTCTTGCCTTCTTAATGTGTTTGAGATCAGCGGTTAGTGGATTTTATTGCTAGGTATTTTCTGACCTCCGTAGTTGTTCATGTATGATGAAGCAGACGGTCTGACACCTAGCTCCCGCTCACTAAAAGCCGCTTTGCATTGCTGACATATATGATGAACGTCCATTTTGCTCATTTTCAGGAGCTCCTGCAGACACACGGGTGTTAAATAAGCACCGTTGCTGTTATAGTGGACGAGCCGGAAGCAGAAACGGAAGCCATTTTGGTTACAATGTGGAAATGTTTGTGCTAGTAGCTCATTAATCACACAAACACCCAAAGCATAAACGAGAATATGAGCTATTATTACCTTGTTTATATCAATCTAAGGTAACGGATCATGTGCAACAACAGAAACTCTTTCCCTAAGATTAGTTTATCTTCTAATACAGAAAGAAATCCTGTCAAAAACACTTTCCTGCCACTTGAGTGGTTGATTAGTGATTGATTTCCACAGTCATCGTTGTTATTATTTCAATCATAGTATGGCAACACTGGCCCTGTTTACACTTGGTTTTAAAACGCGTCTTGAGCATTCAGGTCACAAATGGACTGCCGAGACACATCACCTGTGTTTATCATGCGTCTCCAAGGTGTCCAGCTGACCGCTTTTGTTCAAATTTCTTTTACTACCTACATCACTTCCACTGGAAGGTCAAAGGTCCCCGCGCAAAATTATATTAAAATATAAAACCTACAACGTACCTTCATTATTTTCTTGCACTCCAAATACGTACATCGATACTTCTTACCATTTTTTTCTAGTGTGTCGCACTGTTACCGAAAAATCCTTGACGTCCAGCATTAATGGCGTGTTATGTCCGTGTCACGGACGCATCGGGACGCATTAGAGTTTACACTACAGAAGTTATGTGGTTAAATTAAATACGTCCCAGACCACCTCGGCAAGCGGTTTGACCGAATGCGTCTTGAATGCGTCTTGGAGGTCGTTTACACTTGTATTTAGCGCCGTCCAGTTGTGATCAGATCGCCCATTTTAATACCGAGTGTAAACGGGGTCTTTGTGTTCCTTGTGCCACAAAGAAACTCCAGTCATATGAATAAGTAAAATGCTAAAACTGCTAGCTAACTGCTGCTTTAATTACATTTCAGTTCTAATTATTACAATTCAATTAGGATTATATATGAGGAAAAAGCTGAGCAAGCAAGAAAGAAGTTACAACAAGAACAGTTTCGTGACCTGATGTTAACTATGTCAAATATAAGCCCCGCCCACTTCTGAAAACTTCTTAGCATCCGAAACAAACGCTACTGCAGAAATTACTTGAAAGGATGTCTTCGAATGACTCCTTAGACGTTTCTTTTATTTTCAAGCATAAACAGAAATTACGGCACGACCTTCAGCTGTTTTTCATGCCAGGAATTTGATCAAATGTCACTCAGATCTAGTAACATGGTGAAAAATTAGCAGCTGTTAGTGCCAAAGCTGAAATATTAACCTAATCAAACGTGTCACTTTGATCAAGGATTATAATTTTGAAAGAAGTAAAATTTTCTGTTAGATCATTCAGCACAGGGGAAAGAAGCACTTAAAGAAATGAAAGTTCTCCCTCAGTGATTGCCAAGAGGCTCATTAACTTTGGGAAGCGTCTCTTGCCTCGTGAAATTAGTTACATTTAATGTTGATGAAGTGAAATTTACGCCATATAAATAAGTAATCTGAGGAGACACTGAACCTTGCACTAGCTGTTGTATATTTGTGTGTAAGTTGTGTACTGGATCGCAGAGTGAAACTCCATTTCCGACTTCCCTCCGGCTTTTTCCCTTCACATTATTCCACTCTCCGCATCCCGAATGCATTAAAGGACGCCATGTTATGACAAAAACCCACATGGCTGAGTTTCACTCCCGGGTCACATGTACAACTCTTTCCTTGCGCCAAGTTTTTGTAAAGCTACGACGGACATGTTAATAATGCATAAACGTGCAGCGCTAGTCGGCGTTTTTAATATTTTAGCATACGCAATATCATATAGTTTCTTGTTTTAGACGAATGCTAAGCAAAATGAAATCCTGCGTCATGTCAAGGGAAATTCTGTCAGTATGAAATATTAACTTGGCATTTTTCATTCACGATAGCAAAGTTAACTTAGGAATAAAAAGTCTGTGTCATCCATGTCAGGAAAATAAACAAGATTATTGATAGTGTGTATCGGTATTGAATGTCTTTGCCTGGAATGTCGGATTCAGTATTCTTTGATCCATATTTGACGTAATGATGTGATTAGCTTGTGATGTTTGGACATGACATTGTTTTATATAAAATTCAGGATGCGCATTTACGGAAGCCCTAAGAGGCCATGAATTTACACTTACTTTTTTTATTTGGCTGTTCAATTATTTTTATTTTTTAATTTTACTTTTTTTATTTTTATCGCGATCATCATTATCACGGCATAACAAAACATCATATCTCTCTGATAACGACATGATTTTACCAGCAATCCTGCTGATCTGCATCTCCTGGTCATCATCTCGTCTCCATGGCGACGCCTTGTGCCTCGTGGCTGGTCAGTGATGTAGTTCACGACGGAATCAGGCTCGCTTTAGAATCAGCCCTCGACAAAGCTAAAGTCTTGCTAACTGCCTTTTTAAACGACACACACTAATGTGAACATTGTAATGGCAAGACGTAAAGCTACCTCAGCCTGTATCAGGCCTGGTTTGAACAGAAATGTGATCAATATATTCCTGCTTTTCTGACAGTGCTGCACAGAATGTTAGTCAATGACTCGGTAATGTTTTTAGAAAAAGTGTTATTTCGAGATCTCGAGAAAATTACGGCGAGTTCACGGGAAAACGATGCCCGGTTATGTCGCAGTAATGATATAAATAACTCGAGAGCACAAGACAACAAAACAAATACCTGGTTATCACGAGAAAACAACATTTATATCGTCATAATGACGTAAATAACCTGAGATCACGAGAAAAAACGAGAAATAAAATCCATGGACTTACTTAGAAATGATCTTAATTCTTAGTAAAACTTAGCTATGGAAAGTTACGTGGGCGGAGCTAGCGCTTGTAGCCGTTTATTTGAATATGACAAATCTAATGACGTTGCCTGTGTTTGCTCAAATTTGCACGAATTTCCCCTTGAGATTAGCATTAGTATTTCAACCTATAAGGAATAGAAGAGTCCGTGTCATGCTGATATAGGAAAAGAATCCACAGTGAGCGATGCGATGAAGTGGCGTTAATCTTCACATCACAAAACTGATTATTTTCCTACAACGGCATATTATTCCTCGACTCTCACAGCAATCCTTTTGATTTATTAAAAAAACCCGACACATTATAGTTTTTATCCGTCCATAGCAGCAGTAAACAGTCATGCCCTCATCAGTCTCTCCTTTTTCTCTTTCTTGAAGACAAAAAAAAAAATGCAGCTTGTCCAGTTACAAAGCATCCGCCTCCGTTTTCCTTCATTTATGCAGAGAAAGAGTGCGTAGTTGTGTTATAAAAGAAACATTTTGTAGCCGGGCGTTCAAGCTGTCGCCCTTTTAATCTTTCTGATAACTGACCAGAACAAGGTTTCCGACTACACAACACGATCAGTACTATAATACTGAGAAGTGGTGTTTATTTACTCGGATATGTGCTCACTAACCCTGTTGCTGGACTCCTTTCTTCAGTTCCAGCTCTATTCTAACAGAGCTGATAGAGCGGTTAATCATGCAGATGGATTATCTTAGAGCAGGAGTGGTGGATTAAGTCTGTGGAAACAGGAGCTAGTGATCACTGGCGTGTATCAAGCTTCGCTCCTTCCTGCAGCTGATGAATTCTTACAACATTTACATCATTTAAAATCATATTCCAGCTTGGGTGATGAAGAGATCCGGCATGAAGATTATCCGTTCCAGAGACTTCATCGAGACGCCACCTGTGGTACACGCTTAAGGTCTTAACATGGATCCTGAGCTCATGGATGCAGAGTAAATTCGAAAGTTTGGGATTTATGGAGAAGATACTACTTGGACAGACAAAGATCTTCTTGGACAATCCATCACCAGTCTAATGTAACCAGTGTAAATGGCTGATATGACTGAAAAACATGTATTAAATATTTGCAAATTTGATAACATCTATAAAAATGTGAAAGCTGTAACAGTTACAGAAGCCCTGAACTGCAAAAAAGTCTTTCTTAAGCGGTAGAGCATTATTGTGACTCATCAGTTCAAGATATTATTTTGTCATTTTGACTTACAAAGTCATTATTTTAACTTGCAATGTTATTATTTTGACGTAATAGCTCATTATTTTGACTTTATATTTTATTATTTTGATCCTTACTTTGACATACTAAGTTGTTATAGTGACATTATTCTGACTTACTAAATCATTATTTTGACGAAATATCTCCTGAGTGACTTGCAAAGTCGTTATTCTGACTTACTAAGTTGTTATTGTGACATAGTATTTAGTCATTTTGACAAAGTAAGTCATTATTTTGACTTCGTATCTCATTATTTTGGCTTACCAAGTCATTACTTTGATTTACAACTAGTTATTTTCACTGTCTTAGTCTGACTTTTGACCTTGTATCTGCTTATTTTGACTTAATAACTCAACATTTCAACATATCTTGTTATCTTAAACGAAATGTTAAAATGTAAAAATGTTACTGTGACAATTTCGATTGTTATTTTGGTATATAATAAGATGCTAAAACAAAATAACGACCTAGTCACTCGTTATTTTGACACACTTAGCCTAATTAGTAATTTTGACACACTTAGCCTAATCGAGGTCTTGAAATAACGAGTTACTAATTTAAATAAATGACAGAGCACTTGAAAAACATTACACCTTGCACTTCAGGGCTTTCATAAACGCTTTACGGAGGATTTATGTCTTTGAAATGAACAGAACGTGCTCAATATCATCATGGTTGGTTATTGTGTCCATATTGTATATTCACCCCACATTCACGCCTGCATTGCCAGTTCTATTGTATTTTATAATTTTTATACTGTTTCAATATTTCTCATTGCTGTTAATCTATGTTGCACTGGACCACAATTACAGGATGTACTTGTGACAAGTTTCACGCTTAGTTTGGTTCTTCCTGAAGTCTCCTGAACTCCACGCAGGTGATTTTAACAATGTGAATGGACAGCTCAGGAAATCATCCTAAGCACTCAATTCTGAATAAGAGAAATTATTTCCCCATGTAAATAATGATATAAATGTTGGACTTAAGTTGCGGACTCTGAATATGAATACGGCTCTTTGATTTTAGGCAACGTGAAGATGGAAATGCTATTAATAAGAAGAGAACGTCCTGCAAAGTAGAAGGAGGATGCTCTTAGCTTATTCATTCACGAGGCATTAATGCATGAACAAGGACTTCTGAAGAGTGTTCTGGCAGATTGGAAAACCGTTCATCAAAGCTAGGCTGAATGCTGAGGCATGTGTTCGAGACTGACAGGCCTCTTTAGATACGTCGAGTGCTTCTGTGCGTGATTGATTGGTTGCCATCTCGATGAGATCAATATAAACAAGCTAAATTTAAAACAAGGAGAAATATGCTCACTGATAGAAAGCAAATGGATTACCGTGTCAGGCGAATTGTTGCTCATTGCATGGACACGATAGAGCTGCTTTTTACGTGATGGATGAGAATTAGATAGGCTTCACACGTGGGCACACTGCAAGGGTGACGTGATGTTAGTCTGACTGTGTGGTGATTGCCCAGGTCACACGGCACAGACGCCACACTTCCAATTGACTCAATTTAATCAGGTAGGCTCAAGTGTCTGGACCATTTTCAGGACCTGCATTAGGCTTAATTACACGCTAACGTCTATTATTAAAGAATAAAAATACTAGGAGTGTTTTTCTTTTTCTATTCACCAAGTTCCTTATTTTATCAGTTTTAAGTGTTTCATGTTAATAGAGCTGGAGGTCCTTTTCACATCGTGTTCACATGCCTGGATGTGCACAGAAAGAGCTTCTTCGGAGGATTTGATTTTGATGGAGCTATAAAATAGAATTTTGTGGTCCATTCATTCATTCATCTTCATGAACTGCTTCATGGTTGCGGTGGATCTGGAGCATCTCCCACAAACACTGAGTGTGTATCAGTACGATACCCTGAATGGGACACACAATTACACCTACGGGCAATTTGAGGTCACCAATCTACCCACTGGCATGTTGGGGAAGTCCGACTAAACCAGACAACCAGAATCTCACCTCTAACACTCTCTTTAAGCCTTTTTAATCAGCGTTCCACCCTCTTCATTGTACTGAGACTGCCCTTCTAAGAGTCACTAATGAGCTCCTTTTTGCTGATGCTGGTGCTTTTTTTATTCTTATTCTGTTAGATCTCAGCACAGATTTTGACACTTTTTTTGGACACCCTGCTCTTCCATCTTTCTTTGATAGGTACACTACCGGTCAAAAGTTTGGACACCCCTACTCTTTTTCATAGTTTTTTCTTTATTTCTTTGCTTTCTACGTTGTAAAACATTACTGAATACATCAAAACTATGAAGCAACACTTATGGCATATACTGAATTATGTGGTAAACAAAA
>JAQMYM010000035.1:24543390-24554626 GCA_030014255.1 Parauchenoglanis ngamensis
AGCTCGCCCAGAAGAGCTGAAGCTGTTATAGCTGCACAGGGTGGGCCGACGTCATATTAAACCCTATGGATTAAGAAGGGGATGTCACTTAAGTTCATATGCCTGTAAAGGCAGGTGAGCGAACACTTTTGGCAATATAGTGTATATATATTTATACATATATATATATAAAATAATAAACAGGTCGATTAGCAAATGTGGTGATTAGAATATAATTAAAACCCTGAGCTGCACCACAGAGCCACTTCATTATGTCACTGTATACGTCTGTACAGGTCTCTGCTATCCAGCCACGCTAACACCGTTAGCCATGCTAGCACCACGAGCACCATGCACAACAACTACTACAACTACGTACAACAACTGCAGACTACACCATCTCTTTTTCTTCTTCTTTGGATTAGGCAGACTAGACCTTACACTAGGTCTGTTTTTTTAATGGTGGTTTTAGTTGGTTGTGATAATCCCGCCCCCAGCCCCTGACATAAGCAGCTCTCAGGTCTAGACCAGCAAAGTGTTGGTGCCGCTCTCAAACCACAGCCGGGTCAGTTCAGTTCAGTTTGGGTCCATGAGACACTGCGTTCACAAAAAAAAAACCTGACAGAGAATATCATCATTTAACCTTGACCGGGTCGTACAACTCGACAGGGGTGATTCCAGATGACGATGATCAATCAACCATGGTGTCCGTTGTTCTAAATGGTTGTCATTTCAGACGTCCTGCCCATACACTCTAAATTGGTTGTTTTTTTAAATGCTGAAATGAGGTGGTTTGGTAAATTTCTTGGGTTATTTAAACTGATTCTGGGTTGTTTCCTGTATCCCCGCTGCTGGGTTAGTGGTTGAATACGGTGCCCTTCCCCTCCTCCGCAACATGTGACAGTAATCTACCTAGCAGCTGGGTCACTTTAACACAGTATGTTCCATTATGTGAGCCACGTAGCAAGTTTTTTAGCCATTATTCTTCCAACCGTCCTGTGCATCGGTTTTCAACACGCGCTGGACAAACGGGCTGATCCAGGAGTAAAATAAATGTTTGTATCTACTTTTAAACCAACACAGAGACGTTCCCTTAAAAACTGATGCTTAATTAGTGTTATCGCAGCATGCTACCTTATTGTTTTGATAGCTTACATTAGCTAATAGTTAAGGCTGTCAGTAAATGTTTATGTTTTATGTTTGGCGTCGAACATTGCTAAGTAATATTAAACTTGTTACACAGTAAATTAGTGTCTCATCCTGATATAAAGCCTATTTTAAAATGTCATGTTAGTCTAAATCAAACTATTTTGAGCGGGAGTTACAGCTCCGTAAAACGGATGGGACGGTGGAGATCCCGTATCTGTTGTCCATGTCTGTTTAACCGACAGTTGAAACAATAAAAAAATGAAAAGAATAAGGAAATGATATAACGCGACTTCTAATTTTACCCAGTTTCTACACACCCGGTGGGTCAAAACAACACAGCCGCTGGATCACGCTACATTTAAAATCACTGCTTTTTCAACGAATGGTCTTTTCACCTGGCAAGATGACCACTGACTAGCAAGACACTTTAATATTTTTATATTCCTCCAAACTCGACTACTATGAAGGCAGCAAAATTTGATTTCCAGATAAATGACTCCCAGCTAGCTGTCATCTTTCACTTCCCAGACATCTCCTGAACAATCTAGCTCTCTAGCATTACAGGCCCTGTACAAAACCCTTCCATACAAGTCATACAACTCTGAAAGACCTGGCACACACACTAGGAACTTCTCTAGCAACTTGTCCTCCATTGAATTTTTAAATTCACACTAAATCTTTCAATATATGCTGCAGGACATCACACTGTAAGATCTTTGGTTACAGCAGCAAACAAGGTCGAGGTTCAACCAATTTGAACAATTACACACTACGCTACACTGAGGTCGGCGCAGACGCATGACGCTGTCTTAACAGGAAAACAATGGCAACGCGAGTACAGGGAGGTTTTGGAGCTAGTCATGTGTAAGCAGCCCTGCGTTCTCTGTTTGTGCTTCCTCCCGCCCTCGTATTAGCCAATTGCATTTAAGCGCATAACCACCAGCTGAACTTGAAGAAGCAGCGGTCAGTGACCCTGGCCAACAGGAAGGTAAATAAGTTCTTATTCTTCGTAACTGCCAGTTTAATTTAAAATCGGAACCGTGATAATATTAGATGTGACAGAACAAGTGAGCTATTTGTGCACTGCACAGAGAGACAGAGACAGCTACTCCACCATGCTGAGAGATGAAGGTGTGTTTAAATCGTGCAGGAATAAAGTGGCTCTGAGTCTAAAGGTCACATTTTAGGCTAGTTAGGTCTCTGATAGATTTGCTAGTTTGAACAGCATGTGTTTAGTCATAAAAATGAGCTTTTTAGGTCCATACATTTTTGCATTTGAGAGAAACAACTCAAAATATTTCAAGAAACTAAACACACAGCACAGGATTTCCACCCAGACTGGATGAGAACTGGATTCCCCAGTACGTGGAAGGAAAAAATCACTACACCTCTAGATGACCTGACGCAGGGAACACGTAAAGAAGTAACACTGCAACCATAAAACGGCGCATTTCAGGATTGTTCGAAAGAAAACGGACAATCCAACGCTGAATTCTTCTCATATCGCCCCAATGCTTTTATTAACAGACTGACATTTCTATCAATCAGACCTTCATCAGAGAGTTCCACTGAATGCCAGTCCATGCGTGTTTTACCATCCAGCCATGTGAAGTCGTGTCCTTTGGTGGTTCTATCTCATTGTGCTCACACACACACACACACACACACACACACACACACACACACACACACACCTCACTGCAATGTGCATAAGCAACACTTTGGACAGCACAACGCAACCCAACAACACATGATGATTGGCGGTTTGCATGCCATTACCGAGTGAACTCTGATCACACCGTAGACCAAGTCACTACTGCGCTCGGATTGTAAACTGACAGCTATGTTTTTCTGTTTATACAGATGCCAGGAGAACAGAGCTGCTGCGTACCCTACTCTCTCCTGTTCCAGAAAAAGAAGAAAAACAATGCGGCACAGTGTAGAGGAGGCTAAATAGGCTTTCATTGACATTAGTAAGTAGGTAACATTTTCTTTTCTGTACTTCTTTTTGGTTGCTTTTAATCTTTATATTTTTTTCCTATATTTTGCTCCCTTAACGTTTTTCTCTTCTCTCCTTCTTCTTCCTATTACAGATTGGAACACATTTGGTGGTGTACCACCAGGTAGACGAGACTGCAAGGGCATAAATACACTCTGTAGTAATGCTGGGTGATGCCCAGCCTGTCACATGGCGTTGGCCTGTGTATTATCTCAACGTTTTTAATAAGCGGTTTTGTTTATATTGTATATGTAAAAAACCAAAAAAACATTTCTTGCACATCTTCGGTCAAATCCTCAGGGTATTTTGCCACAGGCCAGAACACATCCTGATTAAATACATTCAATTTAATAGTGTTCAATAATAATTTATTAGTAATGATAAATAATGAATAGCAATGCATAAATAATGATCAGGCTAATGACTAATTAAGGAGGTAAAGGATCAAATAATACAAACAACTCATAAATTAGGTCAGTTCAACCCAGACCTACAGTCAATATAGACTGTAAGAATACAGACTTGGTAAGATAACCCGGTGTTTGGGTGAAATCTTTAACTCAATCTGCTGGGTTAAGATAACCCGACGTCGTGTTGGACCAGTGTTTACCCAGCGCCTGGGTTCAGAACAATTTGGGATGTTTTTTTATCCAGCATTTTTTATAAGTGTATAAGAATCTTTCCACTCTGATTGGTCAAAATGCCTGAACCGTTCCTAGGGTACACTAAACTGGCATCGATGCGCACTACATTATGCTCAGAAATCTTTAATCAACTTGAACCAACGCTCCTACGTGACTAGCGTAACGCGAGTGTTGTTAACCGTTCCACTGCCGAACCACAGCAAGCAGTAGAAACTCTGCTGCTTCTGACAGCAATACTGCTGGACAATGTGAACCCTGCCTTAGAGAAAGTAAATTCAGCTCCGGGTCTGGCCTTCAAAAGGGTGTTTAGCATCACTTCTGGCTTCAGTGTTCCATTGTCTTTCATTTTGGTTCTTCATGGAAGCCAGGTAGCTGGTATTGGCCTGGCCTCTGATAAAACTGAGCATCCAGATCATTTCTTTCTGTGCAACTGAATATTTAGGACTGAAACAAACAGGTTCTCTGTAAAGCTTCCCAATCCAAATTCCCAGTGAGCTAAAGATTGCTGCTAGTCTGTCACATCTAAAAAGCATGTTCTAGCATGTCCTGTCTATCACAGCATGGGCGCGCTGTAGCTACGGTGAAGTCCATATCAGATACGTGTCGGTTAGTGGCCATGGCCCCATGCACAAGTCTCCACTGGAGATCAGCTGTACGCTTCTGTACCTCGTGGGGAAGAACCTGGCACCTTGTTGAAAAAGAAAGACAGAGAGGAAGAAAGGCAGAGAGAGAGACACAGAAAGACTGAGAGGGTGTGAGTGACAGAAAGACAGATGCAGAGAGGAAGAGGGAAGAAAAGACTGATGGAAAGAAACATAATGAGAGAGAGAAAGAAACAAGGAAATGCAGACAGGGCACGAGACATAAAGACATAGAGGGAGAGAGGAAGAGATGGAGAGAGATAAAAGGCATGCGAGAAATGGAGGGATTAAATAAGAGCATGGGGAAGAATGTGCAGGAAAGAACTGGTGAGATAGAAGACAAGAAAGAGTCTGTAGAGAAGGTGGGATCAGGAATAGATATCAAGAGAGAAATGCAGAGATGGAGAGAGAGAGAGAGAGCGAGAGAGAAGGATGAAAAGAAGAAGAGGAGGACAAGCAAGGAGGCAGAATGGGAGAGAGATATTGGGGAAATAGAGAGATTAGGAAGGTTAGCCAGAAATAAAGGAAGAACTGAGGACAGAGAGGAAGAGAGAAGGAAAGGAGAGAGACAGAAAGACAGAGAAATGTGTGTGTGAGGGAGAGAGAGAGAGAGAGGAGAAGAAAAAGAAGAGGAGGAGAAGGAGGAGGAGGAGAGGAGGCAGAGTGGGAGGGAGATATTGAGACCTGGACAGATGAAAGAAGAAAAGGGAGGATGAGGCAGAGGGATGGAGGGAGAGATGAAAAGAGGAGAGACCGTGAGCACCGCGGTGTCTCGCAGCTTTGCGCATGCAGTGCGCAGCAGCAACATGTTGCTCTGGAGAGAAACACACACACACACTCACACACACACACACGCGCACACACACACACACACCCCATAGCCGGAAATGTGTGTGTGTGTGTGTGTGTGTGTGTGTGAGAGAGAGAGAGAGAGAGAGAGAGAGACAGAGCGAAGGACGAAACGTGTGAAATAATGCTCTCTGAACTCCTGCAGCTCGCGGAAAAATAAAAAGCCTTCCAGCTTTGGAGAGAATCTGAGAAATAATGCGCGTAATGAACTTCAGCATCTATAACACCAGCCACCTGAACACATCTGAACACATCTGTTCATTTTCTTCACATTTTAGAACAGTTCTTATAATAATAATAATAATAATAATAATAATAATAAGCAGTAAGCGCGTGCCCAGGCTTGCACACAGCGCGTCATGCAGCACGGAAATTTCCGCCAGTGTGATTAACTTCGCTTTATTCCAGCAGTGGGGTGGAAAATGCGAAGTATTATTATTATTATTATTATTATTATTATTATTATTAACAACTCTATATTATTTTCTGACTTGTTACTGTAATTATTCTACTCACCAGGTTGAGATGTCTGCTTCCACTTTGTCGGAAACACCTTCCTGATGCTCCTCAGTGGAGTTTCAAAGAAAATCCTAATCCCGAAATAATCCGTCTTGGTTAAAAAAAAGAAAGAAAGAAAGAAAGAAAGAAAACAACCAGAGGGGAAAAAAAAGATGCAAATAAAATCAGGAAGGATTAGTGCTCATGCTCCATGTAGCCGGTTGAAATCGACCTGGATGATGATGAAGATGAAGATGAGGATGACGATGATGAAAGATCCACGAACACGTTTCGCATAAACATTATTCCTCCTTTCCGTCTTCATATCGCAGAGAGAGAGAGAGAGAGAGAGACAGACAGAGGGAGAGAGAGAGGAAAAATGAGGGACAAAAATAAAAGCACCCCAAAAAAGATCCAGAATAACGCGTGTGTGTGAAAGCAGAGAGAGATGTCAGACTTCCCTGTGGTGCTTTCCGATTAGCTCGCCATTCATCCGCGGAATTTCAATCACCTTCTTCCCAGAAAAGCAGAAAGGTCTCATATCTGACGCTGTGGAGCGGATTGTGCGCTTGAGAAGAGAAATCCCGCACTCGGAAAGTGGATGCAGTCATTACGCTTCCTGTGATGAGAATTAAGAGCTAAAGTTGGATGTCAGTGGAGATGCCGGGCGCAGCGCTCACACACCGTGCTGATGATGGAGAGTTTCATCTCACCACTCTGGGCTTCAATTCAGCAGCGGAGCCCAACAGCACGGGTTGCCAGATTGGCTGAAATAACACACAATCCCAGTGTTGCCTTCAACCCTATTCCAGCCTAGCTCTCATGTCAGGGCTCATTTAAACGCTGCGTCTGGAAAGCCATATTATACCTTCTATATAGGCTATACCATGAGGTAAAACCTCCAGACACGTCTGTTCATGATGCATCTGTAATTGAAAAACAATGACCCCAACATCAACACCATCAACGTTAACTACACCAACATCAGATCTCTCGCTCAAAGGCATCCACACAGCATTCCTCACTCCACCCATCAAATCAACGACCCCACCCATGCCGCCTGACAAAACGTCTCTCAAACGCAGAACCTGCACCCAACTCCAATCCAGATATTCTCAACGATTACAAAAACATCAACCCCAACCTGCAGATTCTGCCAGACCTCCACCAAAACAGTCACCCACATACTGGAACATTGTCCAAGCCTTCATACTCTCCGCCAGCAACTCTCCATCAGCACAGCAGCACTATGGTCTGACCCCACGCGTGTAGCGAAGTGCCTCGAAGCCTGCAGACTCCTATAAAGCTATCTACCCTGGACGTCGGGGGCAACGACGACAACAACAACAACAACAACAAGATCTGTAATTGACACGGAATCAATGATCTCTACATGAATTGCAGAGTAAGGTGTTTCTTAATCTCACTAAAATCCTACACATTGGCCTACATACACACACACACACACACACACACACACACACACAGATTAATTGTTTTGTCTTTATTTTGAGAGGGCATGGCCATGTAGTTGTGCTAGAAACTCAATAACTCAACTAAAAAACCAGGGTTTCTCTGACACCTCCTTTAAAACATCATTAATGTTTTATTGTTCTGTGATTTAAAGGTGCCATCACTGATTCTAATCCAATACACTTTTTCTTGTCTAATTTAGCAAATATCTGCTCACAGTTTGCTAGCTTTCCGTACTGCTGAAAAGAAAATTGCGGCTCATACTCAGTCCTGGCTCTGTAAACGGGGAAACAAAGAAAGTGCCTAGGACCGAGGCGGACCACTCAACACTGTTCCAACCAATCAGAAGCAATCCATAACATTTGTGGGCGGAGCTTCTGTAGGAGCACTAAAAGGAGGTGTGTATTTGTTTGACTGTTGAGTTCAAATATCAAGAATCTTTCACCAAAATCGACGTCTCCACCTTTAAGTTTGACTTGGTTTGATGGTTTCCAGCACTTCCTGGGGGTGTGTTTATACTGAGGAAAGCCTCTTTTCCAACAGGATACAATGCAATCTTTACCAACATGTCCATTCAGACTGATATTCTACTTCCTGGAGCTATTCAAATCTATTGTCACTGATGAGGATTCTCTAACGATGGCACGACATTAAAAAAAAGAAAAAGATTACATGCTTATGTCGTAAATCAGAGTGATCTGGGCTCGTGCACAGCGAAACGTGCAGGTTTGTAATTCTTTTCATTCTGTCAATGGTAAATAAACCCGATGCATGTGAACAGAGCGTTTGCTTGCTAATTAGCTTGCTGGAAGCTGTAATTCTGCTCATTTGTTCCATGCTGTGTCCCTCTTTGCATTGTGATGAGAAACTAGACACCTTTATATTTCGTCATCGCCACAATCATACTTGTATCTACTCCATAAGTTTGCCTTTATCTTATTCCATCCTCCCGTTGGTGGCTTTTAGATGAGCATCATAGCACTGCTCTCACACTGAGTTTAAACTAAAATTTAAAGGAAATGAGGGAATGACTAACAGTACAGATTGCACTGAACAGCAAAAATGAATAAAATAAAACAACAAAAGAGAAAAACAACCCCTTGAAGCGTCAGAGGAACTCAGAGGTTAATGAGTGCGTAGTACTTTGTCTTGCTTTCTTTTTATTATACACGGTTGCGTCCAATTGTCCAATCGTCAACAAAAGTCCAATTAATGTTAAAATGGATAATATTTAGGTACTGTGTGGGACCACAGATAGACACAATAGACAGTGTTTTCACGCCTGTGTTTTTTAATAAATAATATTAATTATTATTATTATTATTATCATAAATAATATGAACATTGTTATTTAATTTCATTTTCACCTGTATGATTAATTACTGACTGTTTATTCCCTCTGTACTGCTTTTAATATGTTGTGAAAAGTTCATTGTTTAATATTTCACTATTTGAAAAAGAAATCTCTCCAAAGTCCTCCAGTACCATTTGTAGGTTGAGTGTGAAATCTGGCAACCCGGCCAACAGTGCAGCCAGAATGAGGGAGTCTTTCCTGTCTTTGGGAAACCACCAAGGAGAACACACAGCTACAGAAGTGCGTACTCTGCTGGAAACTTGTACTTGAGGACTTGTGCACCATTCATCCCAGTGTTGCTCTTTGGTTAAAGATAAAAATAAAAAAAAGGATGAAATGCTTTTGAAATCCAAACTCTAACAGCAGACTTACCTTAATGATTCATGGATGAAATTAAAAGGCCATGATCAATCAGTCTGAACATGTCGCGCACACAGATCATGTGTGGAACAATGAGGGAAAGCCGAGAAATTCAAAGAAGTCGATTTAGACTGGGCGGCCCATAGGGGCCACTGCATTACTGCATTTGGAGGAAATGTGAGGTCGCTTTTTAAAAGAGCAGGGGATAAGAGTATAGAAGATAAATGGGGAAAAAACAGAATAAGGTATGATTTTAAAAAAATGGCTTAAAATGGGTCTTTGAAGGCAACGAACAATACAGATCCAGGATCAAACTATTACATTTGTTCATTTTGCAGACAGTTTCATTTAAAAGAAGCAGTCTAGCAGTTGCAGTGATACAAGAATTGCAGTACCGAGGATCCACCAAGGAACTAGAGGCAAGTAAATGAGACCTGAATAAAGAACTGATGGAACAACTCTGTAAATTAAAGGCTGATTCATCGATTCTGGAGAAAGATTGCTGATATTTGAACTTAACAGCCAAGCAAATACACACCTCCCTTCAGTGCTCCTTCAGAAGCTCCGCCCCCAAACTCATGGACGTGCATTGCCAAGGCAACGAGACTAACAACGACACTAATTTACTCCCTCATATGGTGATAACACTCAGCTCTACCCGTCCTTCAGTTGCAGAGCACACCACAGAATTGTCACCCCAAGGCTCCATGATGGTAGTGGTGTTAATGAACCAAGTTTGACACCAGAAACCTTTTTCATTCCTGGACCAGGAAGAAAATAAAAGCTCAGTTTAAGTTGGAGGTGATGATGGTGAGACTGAAATGTTCTTTGGTCTGAAGGACAGATAGAGCTGAGTATCATCACCATATAACTATAATACTTGACTGATCTTAACAAAAGTAGTTTCGCGGTGCATCAGGCATCAGCGGATGTTATTGGATTCTTTGCCCATTTAACAACATCTTGTAGGATCTGTGTAGACGCAGGATTTGGCATGCTATTTTGATTTAGCAAGTGTTTAAGATTTAGCTGTTGGGCAAGTATCCAGTAGAGATGTTGACAAGTTAGTAGCCCAGGTGCCCAGGGCCGGCAAGTAGGCTCAACAAACAGAAAACAAAATACTTTTTCTTAACTTTAGCAAAATGACTTCAACAAAATGAGAGAACTTTCATTTGGTATGTAGCTTTGCTTAAATTTGGTGTTACTTTAAATATATTGTGAGCTACGTGTTTATGAATCTCACCACCTGCTGCACTACACACATCATCCACGGCGTGATTTGATTGGCTGTGAACTCTTTTTATTATGTGAATTAAGTAGCATACACAGATGACATGAAAAAGGAACATGGAGGTTTCACTGACAAACACTGACAAAACTGAACAAAAGAAATCCGACTGCATTTAACGCTGAATACAGCACAGCATGCAGTCATCTTGTGCTTAAACATGTGGAGAGAAAGCAGAGATGTTACATAGACTCTAATATACTTTACATGCGATGTGAGGACAGAACACCACAGCTCATACCTGAAACATAGCCAACAACTTAGGTGAGGTTTTTAGGTTGCTTTAAAAACTCAGTTTTCTTCCTGGTGAAAAAATAGTGAGTTTTTAAAGATCTACTTTATGAATTAAAGCCGATCCAAACAAACAATCACATCGCCTGAACAGATATTGACAAAGCGATAGACGATCGTTTCAGGCATCTCAAATGGCTCTTAAAAAATGAACAGGGAATGAATCAGCAAGTATTAGCATCTGTGTGTGTGTGTGTGTGTGTGTGTGTGTGTGTATACTTCTACTTGCTACATATTGAGAACTGAAAACCATATTTAACCAACAGAGTGAGGACATTTTGGCTGGTCCTCGCTTCTTCAAAGGGCTGTCTGAGGGTTAAGAGTTGGTTTCAGTGTTCAGGTTAGAATTAGGAAAGAATTGGGCGTTTAGTCATGATCGTTTAGGTTAGGGTAAGGGTTGGGGTTTAGTTGTAATGGTTAAGGTTAGCGTTAGGGGTTTAGTTGTAATGGTTAAGGTTAGGTTTAGGGGTTTAGTTGTAATGGTTAAGGTTAGCGTTAGGGGTTTAGTTGTAATGGTTAAGGTTAGGGATAGGGGTTTAGTTGTAATGGTTAAGGTTAGGGATAGGGGTTTAGTTGTAATGGTAAAGGTTAGGGTTAGGGGTTTAGTTGTAATGGTAAAGGTTAGCGTTAGGGGTTTAGTTGTAATGGTTAAGGTTAGGGATAGGGGTTTAGTTGTAATGGTTAAGGTTAGGGTTAGGGGTTTAGTTGTAA
>JAQMYM010000035.1:24580401-24590706 GCA_030014255.1 Parauchenoglanis ngamensis
GAAAGGCACCCTGGGTGACCCGGGGATCGAACCCAGGACCTTCTTGCTGTGAGGCGACAGTGCTAACCGCCGCACCACCCTAACATTTACCCTCGCGAATTATTTAGACGTAATACACATTTTGATTTTTTTATTTATTTTTGTTTCTTGGCTGTGAGTGAAAAATGTTTTTTTACAGGTATCTCGGAATAACATTCTTCTACCAGAGAGCATGAAAGTCCAAAACCTTTCCTCCAGCAGCTTTAGGTTTCCTCCAATGTAACACAAACAACCTGGAAAAGCCGGACCACGTTTCTCCTCCTTCGTCGTCTAATAGGACTTAACTTTTAATGAGCTATAAATTCCCACACCAGTCTAGCGTGTTGGTCTGAAACTTCTACACTGTGTCACTTTTAAATTAGACCAGACTCTCAGACTACCCTGAATGAACATCCAGTCCTGTACATTGTGATTTAAATCGAGCACCTTAAATTCTTTCCTGCCTCAGCAGTTTTAGCTGCATGTGGATGAAAAGGGAGTTATTATAACAATAAATATGGCTCCCAAAATATCACTAAGATCTTCTCACTGGGAGTGATAGAGTACATGAGCTACTGCTGCTGTAATGACTAAAAGGACAAGGAAATAATGCCCAAGAGCCTGTGATATAATGAATCATTTTTGGATTAAATTATTATTTAACTTTACACAAAACTAATTACCATTCAGTATCGTGACCCGCATTCCTCTCAAGCTTTTCTTTCTTTATTTTTTTTTATTGGTTTTGGTTGTAATTGAGATGTAAATGTACACCAATTATATTTAAGATGACAAAATGACATACCATTTAAAATGTTATTGCTTGTATATTGAATAATTTATATGGATATTATACTGTATGTATATGTATTATAATTCTTCAGAGCATAAATACGGTAGGACAAATATGTCAATTACACATTTTATATAACACATAAACCTTGTATTATTTATACACAGTGGTATAGAATTTGTGCATTTTCTACAGTAAATTACTCAATATTATAACAAAACCTGCAGCATCATTAACGTTACTGTAAAACTAGCCGCTAGGGTCATTTCTCTGAAGCAGGAAATTCATACATTTTTTCTTTGTGCTTTTTCATTTCTTACATTATTTTGTCATCTTATACAAATCGATTATTGTAGTGAAGCAGGGGAAGAGCAACATGTTCGAGCCTGAGGTAAAGCTACATACCAAAGGGTAATGTTAGCCAAGCTAGGTAGCCAGCTAGCCTATTTGCGAACTCATAGAGAATATTGAAGTGTTAGTTTGCTTTTGTTCTGTTTGTTCATTTCTTCCAAATTTGTAGTTAGTAATTAGTTTTAATGTCTTTAGGTGGATCATTGGCAAGGAAAGAATTGAGATTCAACATACTGTATACTTCATCCTTATATTTGGTTAATACCAGGATTAGTTTTTCACAGACACCATGTTTGTATTTCTCAATTGTTCAAAATTAATCAAATTGTGATCCAGAGATAAAAACTTGCCTGGCGTCATGCTACGCTTTTCTAAGTTAAACTTTTTTCAACTTTGGAAGCTCTGCTGTGAGCAGAAAAAGTCCAGGACACTTTAAGAGTAATCACTTTCCGTAGGATTCCATGTAAAGATCTTATATTAATATATAAGATAAATTAATACAACACTAAATATGAAACACTACCATTGGCAACAATGAAAGAATCTTCCCTGAGGCTTTGCAATAAGTGACACGTTGTGTTAACCGGTAAGAGTTTCCTGACCGCTCGTTTTGTTTACACACCCCTCCTGGCTTTCGTCTGCGCTGTCTGGTCCTGATTTCACTCACGTCAGCGTAAGCAGCCTCTCGTTTTCAGTGCTGCCAGTCGCCTGTGACACTGACAGTGGCTATGTTCAAAATCAAATCGCTACGAGTGATTTCATTTTGATTTGATTGCTTTGAAAGTTAGCCCCAGAGTCACTCACTCGCTCGCATTCTTCTGTGATCAGTGAGCTGGCAGTAATCGAATCACATGAAGAGAAAGCACTGCGAGAGAGAGACAGAGAGAGAGAGACAGAGAGAGAGAGCGAGAGAGAGAGAGAGAGACTTGTTGTGCAGCAGGAGAACAGAAAAGAGCAATGCATGCCAAAAAAAGAGCTTAAGGAGTCAGGATTAGTGCAGAGGCAACAGCGAGTCCTCACAGGCTGCTGCTTCTTAAGAGCCCTGTGTTTCCCTTCCATTCTCTTCCTCTCCTCGTCTCTTTTCCTGCTACACTCTTTCCCCTTCCATTCCATTTCTATCTTTATCTTGTTTCTGATCACATTACTTCCCTTTAAATTCATCTGCATTACTCTCCTTTTCTTTCCATTCTCGTTTGGTCCATTCCATTCCTATCCCTTTCTTTCCTCTCCATTCATCGCCCTTCTATTCCTTTCCTCTCCATTTATTTTCCATTACTCTTTTCACTCCTCTCCATATTTTCTCATTCCTCTCCTTTCAATTCCTATCCTTTCGAATTCATTCCATTATTTTCCCTTTCATATTCCTGCCATTCCTTTCTTTCTCTCCTCTCCATTCCTCTCCTTTACTTTCTATTCAGTTCCTTTCTTTTCCTTTCACTTTCATTCCTTTCCTCTTCATTCCTTGCCTTTTCTTTCCTCTGTATTTATTTAATCTCCTCTGTTCTTTTCTTTCCATTCTCTTTTTCTCATTTCCTCTACATTCCATTCCTCTTCATTTCTCTCCTTTCCTCTCCTCTCCTCTCCTCTACACTCCTCTCCTCTCCTCTCCATTCCTCTCCTCTCCTCTCCATTTCTCTCCTTTCCTCTCCTCTTCTCTCCTCTCCTCTCCTCTCCTCTTCATTCCATTCCTCACCATTCCTCTCCTCTCCTCTCCTCTCCTCTGCACAGCTCAGCCGTGTCCCTGCTACATGAAACATGATATACAGTATGAAGCACAACACAGAGCACTAAACACACCTGTGTGAACTCTAATCGCTGCACCAGAACAAAGCTAAGTTAAAACAGTGACCATGGTGTTTAGTTTCATGACCTCACTTCCTGGACCTTTCCCTATTGTTTTATGTTGCATTTAAACCAAATAGATTTTTCGGCTTTGAAAACTGCTCACGCGATGCCGTGGCCTGCTGTAGTGAATCCTTGCATTTGTGTGATGTCACACTGTACAATAGCCACCATTTTGAAGACTGCATTAGTGTTATTGAGTCTGCGCTTCATTAATAAGATTCATTTGCTTTTAACCCGATAATCGACTGCACTAATACTCTTCACTATGAGCATTACATCAGCAAGCAGCAGTGCTGTGGATCCTCCCTGTCATGCTGCCTCGTAGCTTTGTTAGCTAACTAGCTAGCTAACACAAGGCAATAGGGAAATTAATTATGCTGTGAATATTAGCAGCTTTTCATTAACTAGAGTAAAACAAACTGGGCAAAGCACCGTTTTCATTTGATCCATTTCCACATGTGATTTCCCCCCAACAATATTTACTTTAACAGTTTTCAATGTACTTTAATTTCTCAGCTCTGATTTTCCCCAACATGTTTTATGCATTTTCATGTTTCAACTTTTCATAGTATTTATTCATTTTTCACTTTTTTCATTTATTTTACACAACTTTTCCAAATGAATCTATTATTTTTGCATATTTTCGAGTAATTCTTAAACAGAAATTACATGATTTTCTTCCTCCTCACATGATTCCTTTTTTAAAAATCTTTTTTTTTTACATTTGTTTTTCAGATAACATTTTTAATTTCATTTAAAATTTTTATTAAGTGATTGGTTTATTTTCTTGTGCTTTTCCACATCATTTATTCATTGTACTTGGAATAGTTCGTTTATAATTAATTCTAACATTTATTTTATTTACAGATGTATTTCATTGATTTTTTAGCACATAGTTCACTTGTTTTCATACACTTTTTTTCACCACATTATTTATTTTCACATTAATTTCATTTTTCACATGTTTATTTTATGTGATTTTCCAACTGAATTCATTAATTGGGAGTATTTATTCCCACCTCATTTTCCATATTCATGTTTTTCCATCTTTAATTTTTCAGATGAGATTTTCTCCCCACATTTGATCACATTCACAACACTATGAAGGGCAATTTCAGGGCAAAATAGGTAAAAATACATTTTCATGTTTTCACCACTAACTAGTTTGTTTTGATTTTTTTTCATATAAAGAAGCATCCCTTTGAAATTGAAGCATATTTTATTGGTCCTCACACACAACCTACACAACACGACATGCAGTGAAAGGCTCTCTTTTAAGACTCTCTGGTGACATAAAACAGAATTTTTATTTTTCATACATATTTTTACTAATGGACAAGAGCAGATTGGTAAACAAAAAACATGAAGGGCTCTATTTAATTCTATTTTAAGTGTAAAGTGTAAAGTCTGAGTTTAGAGGAAGAGTGTAAGGAGGGAAAAAAACAACATAAAGCACTCTTGTTACCCCGCTGGAGAAAGCGACAGGCCCGTGCGGGACTCTGGGGTTTTAATGTGTAACATTCTGCTGCTCACAGCGTGAAAAGCCTTTTAGAAAGTCACCTCTAACACTTATTGCTGCTCAGTTCTCCTAATCCCAGACCTCTTCCAACCTCTTTCAGCTCACACACCACCCAAAAAAGCAAGAAATTCATTCACTGCATAATGAGTAGAGAATCACTGCTTGAGACTATATGGTTACTGATGAAAAAATAAACTCTGAGACTCAAAGGAAGAAAACTAGTGGGAAAGCTGGATCAATTACTGAAAACTGTATTTAATTATATAATAAAATACTCCATGTTGTGCTGTTATAGTAAAATAATCAATAATGGGGTGGTGTGATGAAGTTACTGTTTCCACACCAAACTTGTTTATCTTTTTGTAAAAGCACATCCTGAAACGTTTTATTCCTCTTATACAACAGCACATTATCATTTTCTATCTATCTATAGATAGATTTAATGTTGTGGAATGTGTGAAAATACACAAAGTGCAAACTCCTTTTGTAACATTAGAAACCGTAATGATACAGCTACGCCTCTGAAGCTGTAACAAAGCACTGACACTGGAGACTCCTTCCATAAATATTATTGTTTGTGGGACTCTCTGCCTTCAGTTTTGTTTTCAATAAGTGAAAAGCAGCTCAGTTGGGTTGACTGACTCAGCCATTTAAGAACATTGCATTTCTTTGCCTTAAGAAGGGCTTGGGTTTCCTTCACAGTATGTTTTGGGTCATTATACATCTTTACTGTGAAGCCTTGTCCTGTCTGTTTTGCAGCATTTGACTGAATCTGATCAGAAAGTATAGTTCTACACACTTCAGAATTCATCCTACTACTATCAGCAGTCACATAATCAAAAAACACCAGTGACCCAGTTCCATTGACAGTCCACCATGTTTGACATGTTTGATGTGGCATGCTTTGGAGCATGACCTCTTCCATTCTTTCTCCATTCTCTTCTCTTAATTGTAGACTTTGACAATGATACTCCTACCTCCTTACGACTGTTCTTGACTTGGCTAGATGTTGTGTTTTTCTCCACCAAAGAAAGAATTCTACAATAATCCACTTCAGTTGTCTTCCGTGGTCTTCCAGGCCTTTTGGTGTTGTTGAATTGACCAGTGCATTCCCTTTTTTTAAAGAATGTACCAAATTGTTGATTTGGCCAGTCCTCAAGTTTGTGCCTATTTGATTTCTTTTTGGTCATGAAACTGCTGATCAGTCACTTGTCAAAAATTACTTTTGAGCCTGTGAAAATGGAGGGATTGTGTAAAAAATGGCTGTAATTCCTCAATGGTTAATGCAATATTTTTGTTAATGGCTTTATTTTTGATGGCTTTATATGAACTCTATTGGTGGTGTACAGGGGCAAAAATATGGAAATTGTGTCACTGTCCAAATACGTATGGACCTAACTGTATTAGAATGAGCACATTGATATAAACTGATATATTAACTGTCAGGGTGGAAATTATTTAAGGAATATCACATTCAAGGTCCTGCTTTTGTACTGAATATCAGCATGGCTGTGACCTGGTCGCAGACTATGTGCCTGAGACAGTCCCAACCATGCTGACATCCAGTACAACAGCATGACCTTGAGAGGGAATTGCTTTTATACAATAGTTCTATAAACCAGAAATTAATATCAAATAAGTGACATTTCAGACACAATATGACCAAATGTTCTGTTTATTTTTGCTCTGTGAGCGGAAATACATCCCAAAGAAGCCATGCTCACTTTACAGCATGTGGCTAGCAGGTACATTCCTCTGAAAGGTGCTTCTGGCAAAATTGATGTCCCTTCTTCCATTTCCTGATGTCTTTTCATCTTTTCTGTCAAAAGTTATTTTTCTGAAAAGTATCATTTGCCATGTCCACTAATGATATACCGTAGTCACTGTTTCAAACCAGGAAGTGGAATTTTACATGGTTGAGTGGAGTAATGCACACAGGGAAACGTCCCAATGCTGTTAGCACAAAATTAACACTCAAATTATTGGACCGGAACTAACTGTTGTATGAAGAAAATTATATAAACTAACTGTTAGTTGAATAAAGAAAACGAATCAATTCAACCTTCTGACCAATCAGAAACTGCACTGTAATAAAGTCTCCTTACATTTAACAAGGTTTATATGACCAAATTTAAACCCTACAGTGTGTGGATTTATTTATTTTTTGTAGGGAGGGAAAAAGCCCTTGGAAAATGATGTTTCTGAGCTTCCGTGAGTTGCTATGATAATTATTAATCCTGTAATAATAATAATAATAATAATAATAATAATAATAATTTATAACACTGTAATAAGAATAATGTATAGAGGATAAACAAAACAACATTTAATTAGGTTTCAAATATTACACCACCATGTCAGTACATCATAGGTGTTAAAAGCTACTTAGGCATCCTAATTAGTACATATTATCCCATGTAGGACATGACACAACTCATAACACCAATGTTATGAAAAAATTTTCAAACAGCTAGCAGTAAGCTCATTTGTTCACTTCAGGCAGTGGTGGTTTAAAGGGTAGGGCTCTGTGCTACTCCTCAGAAAGTTGTGAGTGTAAATCTCGGCACTGTCAAGCTGCCAGTTTTGGGCCATTGAGCAAAGCCCTTGACCCTCTCACTTCCCCAGGGGTGCCTCCGCTGTAACCCTAGCTTACTAACAAGCTAGGAAAAGAACTTCACTGTATATGTGACAATATAGACTTTCTTCTACTCCTTATATTGTAATTTTAACCCATGTAACTCCCCATAATTATTGCAGTTTCTGATTCTTTTTAATAATATATACATCACTTCTTGTCTCATGTTCAGTAGGACTTAATTCATGGTACTTCAGCTTTGAAGTTGCCAAGATTTTTGCCGTCATGTTTTTTGATCATGTTATAGCATTCTTTGAAGTAATTCCAGAGCAAGCTGAGAAATTCACATAATGTTGTAGCAGAAAAAAAAAATCTAACCAGCCTGATTTGCATAGACTGATGAAACTTTCACCACTTAGCTTGCTAGCTAAATCTTCTTCTATTGCATGTAATGTGAGGTATTTTTTTAAGTAAATTCGACAGGTAATATATCTTGTAACCTCTAAGGACGTAAAGGTATATTTATGGAGATGCTGGTGATGTGGTTATTTGATAATAAGACGTGGCTATGAATTAGCATACTGGGGCCATTGGTATTTCTTGGCCAGAAAGTAAGTCATAGACTGATGTACTAAAGGATGACGTGTGATAGGATTCATAGTGAGTTGTGTTTTGATGTTTTCCTGATTTTGTTTCTGTGTGTTTAAGGCAATAAAGGTTAAAAATTTCTACAAATCACAGCTATTGGATTATCACCAAGGCTAGGTTATAGAGTTAATGAGGCCAAGGAGTGCATGTTCTTTTGAGTGATCAACATCCTGGCTATACTAATTACAGTCCAGATTGATCCAATTATAATCCCGATTTGATTATCTTTAACTTAAGTGTCTGTAATCTGCTTTTCCATCATGGCAGGCAGACTTGGTGCAACACACACACAATGTTGCTGTATTGGACTGCTTTATTGTGAAAACAATGATAAAGGTACAACGTTAATGTTCACTTGGCTTGGAATAAAATTGGAGGTTAAATATGATCATTCTTAAAGCTTTACCAGGTACGGTCTCCACCTATCTCTGATAGAAACAACGTGACTCAAAGACCTTGCACTTATTCAACAGTTACATACGGCCAAATTAAATCATAAAACACCTACAGACTTCCCGCCATCAATTTCCATAAAAGTCACCTTCTGTGTATTTAAACATGTCTCACTGGAGTGTGTCAATTTAAGTATTTTAACAACATGATTTTCATTTAAATAAAGTTTTAATAAAGTTGAATTAAGTATCAACATCATAATTATGGCAAGTATAGGAAGTTTAGTTAGCTTTCGCATATCTAGCACCCAGTCTGCATTTGCCAAATCAGAATACATTATAGATTAGCTAACTAGCTAACCTGATAACCAAGCCAAGCTACATTTACACATAATCTGTTCAACAGATTTTAAACTAATGAAGACTTAAAGACCCACTATGTAGGATTTAGGGGGCTCTATTAACAGAAATGGAATAAAATATTCATAAGTATGTCATCATTAGTGTATAATTACCTGAAACTTTGAATCATTGTGTTTTTAAGCTTAGAATGAGCCCTTTATACCTACGTAGGGAGCGGGTCCACCTCTACGGAGCCGCCGTTTTGCGTCGCTACAGTAGCCCAGAACGGACAAACCTCTATAGAGTGCCTTCCGCGTTTAACGTTTTTACAAGCGGGAATAAAGTGTGAATAAAGAAGGAAGCACCAGAAGGATGATGAAATAGAAGAAAGGAAGATGAGGAAGAAGAAAGAAGAGGAATCAGTGTTTGCTGGTGCTGGATAACAAGTTTGAGAACCCACATTTTGTAAAAATGGAGAATCATACTTATTATTTAGCACAGAATAAGCAAGGAAGTGTGAACATAAGTCATTTAAGTAACTAATATTGTAAGCTAAAGGCAGATATTCCGCATTATAAAGTACGCCACGATATGCGGCGACACCTGGTCCAGCGCATTAAATTGGTCTGGACGTCTGCTGTTTAAGTCGATACTAGATGAGAACTGTTGCAGGTTATGTGATTCAGACAACATTATTCTGAGCTATCTCCTCAAAATATATATAGATGAAGCTTTTGAGTCATATTTCTCCTGAGAAGCAGCAATCCTTTGACATATATGAGGTTCTGCAGTCAATGACAGGTGGGTCTATAAATGATAAGGTCTTGATAATATCTGAGATATTTACATGTAGAAATCAGACAAATCCAGAACGCATCCTCACAGGCAAATTTTTATTTCAAACAAAAATTAAAAGTAACAGTAAATTAAATGAGAAGCTCAGTTTTCTTATAACAAATACTAATTTAAATGGTTGGCTATGAGAGCATGAGCTTAATATTAATATATGCCAGAGAAGGACTGCAGCTCGGGAAATTAGACATGGAAAATGAATGTTCCAGTGTGGAATATAAAATAATAATATAATTATTCAAAAATATATCTAAAATATAATTTTTCAAATTTCACCTGAATATTAAATATAGTACTGTTAATTTTATATTTTATTACCAAAATAACAAATATAAGATAGAATTCTCTATTTTCATTTTATTTATAATTATAAATAAATCATAATTTGCTGGTTAATACTGGCATGTTGACACTTTGGCAGGAAATAATGACTTTTTTGTATATGCTATTTATTTATTTTTTGTATGTGCTATTTTTTTTTGTATGTGCTATTTTTTTTTTTTTTGTATGTGCGCTTTGTATCTTCACACAGTCATAAATTCTATTAAAACAGTAAGATTCTCATTTCAAGTTTTTCCCGACTGTCATAAATCATTTTAATAGTCCAGTTGTTTGGATTTTCACTCTTTCTCCCCTTCAGACTTCAACTCTAATAGGTTACTTCATTAAATTAACCATAACAAGTAAGAACAAACAATTCAGACTCATTTAGACTGGGACCTTTATGAGGCATATTTTAATTACACATACACTTCTATTTCAACATTGTTTACAAATCACACCACGGTGTAAAGAATGCACCCTGCCGACCGGCGTCTAAGATTACACCAAGGTCCTTAACCATTTAAAAGAGCTACCGATCTCTAACATATTGTTGCCAAACTTCCTTATTAAATACCATCCATCCATCCATCCATTATCTATAGCGCTTTATCCGTCTGGGTCGCGGGGAAGCTGGAGCCAATCCCAG
>JAQMYM010000035.1:24615905-24642646 GCA_030014255.1 Parauchenoglanis ngamensis
GCAGACATAACACGTTTCTCTCTTTATTTTTTTTTTTTTTTTTTTTTTTTTGAGACTGTCTGTGGACAAATTTAAAATTAAAGCGCAGTTTCACTTTTTGACCAGGCGTGTCATTCTTTACCAGAGACGGGTCTATTTTAACAGCATAGGTTCTCGCCAAATACAGTTCTTCACTCACATTCCCTATAAGGGTTAAATTTTCTCGTGTTATTTTTGTGCTCTTTGTGATAATATGCATATAACTCCAATTAGACAATAACTCCAGTTAGACCACACTACGCTATTCCTGTGGTTCTAGTACAGGGCACTACACTGTTAGTGAAAGCGTCGTGAATGCGCATGACTAAGCATACACATAGGTTCATTTAAAAAGTATAAGGCTTTTTTTAACGTTTAAGTATATATTGAAATATTTCATGAAAATACCACTTATACATACTGTAAATATTTTTAAAAACAATCCCACCGACCACAAGGTGTGAAACACTTTATTATATTACACTGCCATGATGTCCAGTCTCATTTACTTCAATTATATTATATTAATAATTGGGCCATTCATAAGTTTGCCATTTACAGTACCTCTTAAATTTATTCATTTTTTAAATGCACTAGATATTATGATTTTTTTTTTTGTTCTTAATATTTTTGCATATTTTGCATTTTTGCTGTACTATTTTACAAGGGCAGTTAAACTTTGCTCTTCGGCTATTCATGGTTCTTCTAGCTTGATGTAAAATTTAGGAGCTTGGCTTTTGGAAACATCGTACGAGTCATGCTGAATGCTTCAAGGAAAACAAGTTTTGCGCCAATCTGGCAATATTTTGCACTTTAACTTTATGACAACTCAAGCGGAATGAAGTGACATACGAAATCTGTAACAGAAATATCATCACAAAAGACTATAAATCCATGCAATAACCTAAAAAGGTTATTGCTGTCACAGTGATGTCTGAGTAGTTTATGTTTAAACTGAATCACACTTAACAGTGATTATTTGATGTTTCCAAAAAGGCTAAACAGTTCTGTTTTAACAAGCTGAACGCTGTGATCATATCCTGAGATTAAGTGTATGTCATGAATTCTCCCTCTCCGCATGTAGCGTACTCCCGAGTGAAGTGTGCGCTGTTGGTGGTTCGTTTTCAGCCTCCATGTGCATCACTGTGTAGATTGTCATGTGCGTTTTGTTTCAATGTGTGTCTTTTCTCCACCCCTGTCTTGTTATTGGCTTTGATCTTGATTATTCACACCTGTTTTACGTTTAAGTTTAGTTTCTGTTTTTATACCCTCCTGTGTCTGAGTTTTGGGACAAAGTCTTGTTACTGTTTATGTAAGACCTCCCAGTTTGGATCTTTTCCTGTGTTAATCGTGGATATTCATGTGATAACCTTGCAAGCCTGTGACTTGACCTACGCCATGGACTTATGCCTCTACACACTTGTGTCTGTGAACTCAAATGTTATATAGTAAGTACCTATGTAATCTGATTAGTGGTGGTGAGCTATGAAACATTCAATAGGACACTTCATCATGTCCTAACTGTAATATCACTGCCAGGCCTTCAGTCGAAACCACAAACTCTGATTCCCCGGATCATTAGCCAGGTAAAGAACTACTACACCTGACCAATCACATGACACATATCCTCATTGTTATGACTACATTGAACGCCCCATTAGTCTAACTCCCTCGTTCATTTCTGGGTTATTTTCTCTTTCATATAATAAACTCATGAATTCTACTCATTTGTTGTGAAGTCTTGCTAATCCTCCTGTATTGAATAAATTCTGTATCGAGCGTCATACCTGACTGCCTTGCTGTTTCTATCGTCTTTGGCTCCTGCTTTCTGCCAGTGATGAGTCTGAGCATTTCGTTGTGGCTGATATCGTCGTTATGATTTAGTTCTGTATAGTTTACTCATATTGTGTCTTCTGTTTGCCAATACCTTGACACAGGTCTCTCGCTCTCTCTGAGTTTGCTTTGCCATTTGAATAAAATGTTCTGGACTTAAAATCAACCATTGCTTGCATTCAAATCCTGTGTGATTTCATAACACTGACAGACAGAGAAGCTGAACCCAGGACCTTCTTGCTGTGAGGCGACAGTGCTAACCACCATGCTGCCCAGCATTGTTTTGTGAAGGTAAAAACAAAATGACTGACTCCCAGCTCCAGGGTTACTGCCTCTGGAGGTTTCTATTGTCCCCTGGTTTCCTCCCACCTCCCAAAAACATGGACTGGCTCCATCCATGCTTCCCACCCCATGTCCAGTGTTCCCAGTATTCCCATTTCCTTATAGTGTGGCACTGAGCAGTGTGGGATTGAACAGTTATTCCTTATTTTTCTATTTAGTTGTATAATTTGCCCTTGCATGGCATCCAACAGCACAGTTAGCATAACAAAGGCAATAGAGTTTAAGTGTTTTCTAGGAAGCTGTTAATGTTGAAATGAATGTGCACCTCAGCGCACATTCTCCCCTCAGCTCCCCTAAGAAGGTTTGTAAAAAGCAATATTATGACTCGAGGATTGAATATGCACATAAACCAAAGCTGGCTTGTCTTTTATAATTGCCCGAGCTTCCCGAACTAAAAAGGTAAGATTCTCTATAGTGCATGAATGTTTCAATTGACCTGAAATAAGGATATTTTCATATTTTACATTTCCAATCTCTCCGTAAACTGTATATATTTTTGAAAGCCTCAACTCTGCTTCTTTATTTAGAAATGAATTAAACTCAATTTACTCAAAAAGCACATACCTGTTGACGTAATGAAGGGACTCTGATTGTGTTTTACAAATGGATCCGTACTGCTCTGGGTTCCAACTTAGTTTTTTTTTTTTTTTCCTGATGGTGAAATTTATTTGAAGACAAACGTGAAGACGGTGTAGGCAGAGTGCATCAACACATGGTGCAGAAGAGAAGTCATGTTCGGCTACATGCCATCTGCTATCCAGGCTGCTCATATTTTCTTTACACACAGTTATGCGTGAGAAAAATGCAGTAGTAAACAGTATATTTCTTCTTTTATTTAATGCATTTAATCATGAATCTGCATTTTTTTTGGTCTATTACCCAATGTAAAATTCATGCCAAATTCAAAGTGACAAGGGCATTAGCAAAGTCATAACAATTTGCACACATCAATTTGTATGAAAATGTATGATGGCGGTTAAGGCCAGGGTCAGGAGTGTCCCTTTAGAAAGCAGGAACAATTTAGGAAGCTGAGGACTTTTTACTATCTAAAGAACCCCTGAAACATGTTTCTTTTTACTGTATGAAATTGAAACAAACCCAAGTGTACCACATGTGCTGGTTTGAATAAGTATTTCTTTAGCACGATAAAAGCTAGCTTTAGCTGTGACATTAATCTTGATCATTCATAGATTTTGGTGCATTAATGGTTCAATGTTTAAGGCTTTGGTCTGTAATTCAGTGCTTGAGCGAGACAATTAAAATGACAAAATATCCCCACAAGGCCAAAACTGACAGATATTTGGTTCCCAACAAGATATAAAAGTACTCATATAAACCCTAACCCTAGAGCATTTATTTGTTTTTTTTTTCCCTCGTTAAAACACCAAGCTTTCTCCAGCATGTTTCAATCACCTTAAACACTTTCTTCATTTTCATTCACAACCAGTTGCTCAGAAACATCATCCATTTCCATTTCCTTTCAAAAACACTTTTCAAACCGTTTGAAACATGAAATTCACAGCACGAGCACCACATGCGTGCAGCAGCTCAGCTTGTTTGCTCAGAGTTGCATCAAACTTCGGTTCCTCAATGCAAAGCTCCAGTAATCAGACCACAGTCATTATTTTGCACTGAAAATTGGAATGGTTTATGTGGACTTTTCCACATAATTCCAGGAAGTGAAGTTTAAGTTGAAGTGGTTTATTGTTCCAAAACACTAGTTACTGTTCCTCTTCCAATAACCAATTTTTTATTTTTATTTTTTTTAATGATCAGGTTTCAGGGTATTTCCCCTTCCTACCACCAGAGGCCAACCTCACTAGAGTACTAGAACGATCGCTGCCATTCACTTCCTGGTTACTTCCTGGTTTTATAATATTCATGCAGTTTACAAGCATTAAAACATTGCGAAGTCTTGCCATTTCCTGTGTTTGTGCTCGTTCCAAGCCTTGTTATTCCTGTTCGTCTTTGTCTGCTTGCTGTGTTTACTGGACTTGTCTATGGATTAGCCTCTAGCCTTGTTGAACCCTTTTGTTTTTGTGTTTTACCCTCTGCCTACATTACCATTGTGTGGTTTCACTTTGTGGATGTTCCCTTATAGGAACGTAACCACCTTCAGGGTGGTAACAGTAACTCCATTTCACTGTCACGAACTGGAGATGGAGGTGGATGAGCGTGCAGAGAGAATGTTAATAATGCGCTATACAAGAATACATAAACTAGGATAATGTACAAGAATGAGATTAGCATGGTAACATTATGACTTGCTGAATACAACAGCATCAGCTGCTTTATTGTAAGTGCTACACAAGTGCTAAGTATACAAAAACATGAGTCAGGTGCACGTGGTCATGTGACATGATCATGTGTTGTGCAGGGGATGATGGGTATTGTAGTCCTGCACCACTGTCGGCACTAACCTGTCAATCACACCTAGCAGTTGTGGATTATTTTTCTCTAACAGCATGAAAAATTACTACATTCATAAATGCAGTATGTTATAATAAATCTGACTTATAAATAGGAATATACCATAAAATATTCTGTAAAGATTCAACCATCTTTTTTTCTCTGAAATGGCTGTAGCAACCACTTCTTGTTCACGCAGACCCACACTAGACCATGCGTCCATGTCTGCTACAGTTCATTTGGGTGAAAGTCTCGACCAAATCGATACTTATAGCAGTAACTTAAAACAGTTGGCCTTTTTAAAAAACAATTCAATTTGTACTCTTGTTGATTTAGTTTGCTTTCAAGCATACACTAAGCAATATTGTATATAATGTAGTAGCTGATGTAGACGGTAATATTGCTGTATAAAATGTCAGGAAAAATTGCTTCACTAGGAATAATGACAGATCCAGACTCTGGAGACTGACATGGAAATACTTCTCCATCTATACAGCCATGGTAAATCATCTGATCCACACTCTTTCCCTCTAATAACGCAGTGAATGTGTCAGGAGAGAGGCGTCTGCTGAGCAGCTCTAATCTGTGAGGCTCTATCAGACCTCTTGCTCTCTCTTCCTCGATCATAACCAAGATTTATTTTACACTGGCTTTGCTCCAAATCTCTGCATGAACCATAAACCTGCAACACCAAGCAAGATTTAGGACACTGTAGAGGAAACAGAGAGCTGAGGTGAACAATAAAGGTGGCTGGATAGAGATGCACACTAGCAAAAGCAAAAATATAGATAATTATAAATAGGCTGAGAGATTTTTTTTTTTTTACCCTTCCAGTTTTGCAGGAACTTTCATCAGATTAAGACTAATGAGAAATATGTTACGCGTCAGCGTGTAATCCGCAGTGGCAAGCGAGATGTGCTGAGGAACCATCATATACGATTTTCCATAATCTCCTCAAATATGTGTCTAATTTAAGGGCTCATTATGATGCCTATCAAATGTGATTTGAACTGGAAGTAAATTGCATGTTATGAAGGACTTGTGTAGACAGACAGGCATAGCTGATTAAACAGATTTGAGCAACAACCCTGACTGCATGGAAAGAGAAAGGACATGACCCATCCTTCTTCCCAAATCCCTAACAGAGCGATGGCACGAGAAGCCTCATTAGACTCGTGGGATAATAGCCTCGTGTACAGTTGCTTGATTGCCACATCAGGCCATGTTTTATTTATTTATTTGTTTATTTATTTATTTGATAAGCCTCATTGAGTTACAATCTTCACAACATGTCATAATCCAATGGTGTCATTTTTATTTAAAACCCAAAATGTAGCAATGGGTTTCATTTTTCACTGTGATGCTTCAAAGAGACCAAAAAAATGAAGATTATAATAAACAATAATGGATATCATGGATGCTTACTATCAACAAGGGTTTTAAAGCAACTAGACATTAATGGATGACATGTTATTTGCTTTTTCTTTTTCTCTGTTTCTCTCTAGTGTGTCTCTTCAAGTCACAAGTGACAACTGCATTTTTTATTCATCTATTTATTTATTTATTTTCCTTAAAACGGCTACATGAACACTTGATGTCTTGTGTATTATCTTGCCAGTTTTCCACCAAGGGAAAGTCTTCAGGACAGAGGTGTTAATGCTGTATGGTTTATGGTTTCTTATTAACATGACAAGCTGCTATTCTTTGTCTTGTTAAGTGCAAGAAAGAATAATAAAAAAAAAACCAAGCTGGTGAGAACAAATCTGCTACAATGAAAATACTTACGCAACACTATATGTCCATATAAACAGATAAAAGGTGCCATTCCTTAATAAAAAAATATAATTGTGGGCACATTTGCTGTGGTATAAAAGGGAAAAAACACTACATGACTTACTGTCATAATTCCAGGTCGGATGGTAACAGTAATAATATCTGAATCGCAAAAACTTTTAATACTGTTAGAGTAGTTTCCCAACACTTAAAACATTTCTATGGTACAGAAAATGAAGCCATGGCTTAGTTTTCCTTAGCAGAATCTATAATCCTGTGCATTATTGATGTATGTGACAACTTTCTCGACTGCAGAAATGTTTTATTAATTTGTCACCAAACTGTGTGACAGTGATTTAATTTGCAAGCAGAGTGAACTTGATGAGTAGAGGAGAAGGTGGAAAGTTGGATGCTCTGTAGAGAGACAGTGGAAGGTTATGTTGCATGCTGTGGTTAGAGGCTTTGATTAATTTTCAGCTGAAACCACAAACAAGCAGATGCTTGGCATCGAGTCGCCATCATTAGCCTGATATGACACATTAGTGTGAATGATATGGCATGTTTCCAGCTGTAAGCAGAACAGCATGCATTCGAAGGAATGAGGCGGCATCAAACACAATACGCATATATCTTGCAGTGAGTTTTGGGAAGAAGGATTAACATCCTTCAACCGTAACTACGTCATTGTCCTTGTATTTCTACATTGGCTATGTTTTGTCGCTGTTGAAATTCACTGCCATCTACTGGATTTTAACATGTATGGCATTGTTGAGCACAGATGTCCGCCAAGGCCAAATGTAGGATCTCAGATCAATAGCGAAAGTAAAACCCAGTCCTTTCTTCCTTGGCCCATGCTACACCCTTCCACCAAGTCTCATGGAAATTGGTTCTATAGGTTTTCTGCTTATAGGCGGACAAACAAAGTGCACTGAAAATAAAACCTCCATGGTGGAGGAAATAAACAAACAGCACCATCGTCAAAGAACTGTCCCACAGACCAGTGTTATACTGTGCAAAAAATATATCTATATCATTCTTCAATATAGCCGAACAAATATTCCGTTTTGTTAGATATATTTTACACAAACAAAGCAAATTTGTAGATATCTTTTTACTCATTTAAAGCTTGAAATTGTGTTGCTCTAATTGCAGATTATTGTGCTCATTTCAAAGGTTTATCTCTACATTGATTCATCCATCCATCATCTGCACAACTTGTGTGTTAAGGGTCATGAGGAAGCTGGAGCCAATCCCAACTGTGACCTTCCAATGAGTAGGAATGTAGCACAAAGCCTTAACCAATGCCCTGGTCTAGCTTTATATTCGTACAATTTTTCAAACATGCATTTGTTGTTCTAATTTTCTTATAATTTATTAAATGCCATAATCAATGAATCTCTAGCTAGTTTGTTCACATTAGACAAAATAACAAAGCTATTATATTAAATAATAGTTAAAATCAAGTTAAAATAACAAAACTATTATATCTGGTTTCTAATGGATACAAATTGGTAGATAAAACACATGTACCAGTGAGGATATAACTTAAACAGTTTGAAGAACAAAATACCATTAAGACACCAAGTTGTCCATTAACTGGCTATCTTTATCTCTTTAGCTAATGCACTCGACAAATGGGTAGCAGTATAAATACCACAACAAGCATAAATTCTCGTTTTAAAAATTCATCACGCCTGAATCTAATTTCCTCTCATAGTGTTTTATTGGACTCTGCAAGTCTCTCACTCTCACGTCCCTGCTTTTTCTGTCCCCTGATTGCATAGTGACAGGCAAGAGCTAATCAGATATCTTGCATGCCTAAAGTTGGGTTTTGATGCCATATCGGAGTTGCCATAATGTTGTACACATACAAATTTCCATCTGCTACTCTGTCTGAAATGCTAATGACTTTAAAAATGCACCATGACTTTAAATCACAAGTTAAAGATTATTTGAAATATATATCACAATCAAGCAAAACTATATGAAGCACTTCCTGGCACTGGGAATCTTTTAGACTGAAAGGCTAATGTCACACTCAAAATTGTCCGGACATGGACTCACGGAGAACTCCATGACCTAATATACAGAACATGTTAGCCATGTTTACAGAATCACAGAAAGTGCTTTTTTGAGTTTTTAATTCTTTATTCTAACTTACCGTCACCAGAAAATTCAGGATTGGTTGCAAAATGTTACATTTAGCGGCCAGTATCCTGGTCTCCATGGAAGCCCTCTCGTCTGTGGTACCATTTCACATGCATTAAAGCAGAAATCTTGTGGAAGTTTACCAATTGGCTACAAAACCCAATACTGTCAATACTGTCATGACGTTCAACCACCCTGAAGGCCCAGATTTCACTAATTGTCTGATTCTTCTCTTTATTTCTCCACAAACGCTTTTATATTGGAAAAACACAATGAGAGGAAAAATTAAAGGGAGGAACAATATTTCACTACCTATTCATGCAACATTTTGAAGTGGACCGTATACTGGTCTCCACAGTAACCCTATCGTCTGATCCGTCTCTGACAGATTTTAATGAGGTTGTCACTAGCTTGCAATCCACTCTGCATGAGAAAATCACATACTCGCACTAGAGTACGATTCTATAAATTGTGACTGGAACCATGATGGTGTCAGCGGTCAGGACAGATGAAGGTGGATTATACAGGGGGAAAAAAGCGACTGATTGACCCGCTCCAAATCAAATCCGTGCTAATGAAATGAATATTCATTCATTCCAAACGGATCACTGAACCTCACTTAACATACTCATTGACAAGTGGACTTTGATCAGCTCTGATTTATGTCCATGTAGTATGCCTGCTGCATGAAGCACACTTTATCATGAAAATTTATGTTAATTTGATTACTTTTGTTATGAATAGACCAGAGGACAAGGATGCAAGTTCTTTCTCAGTGTCTTACTAAAACGATAAGGCAAACGATTCCTAAGGGCAAACACAGTTCAATGTCAGAAAAACAGGCACGAGGTCATTCGACTGGCAAAAAAACTGTAAGATATCAGAAAGACATCAGAAACCGGCAAAGAGACCTTATTCACCAAAAGGGAATGGGTTCTGTTCTGGTTTGCGCACCAAATTTTGAACCATTCACCATTTCGACCAAAAATAAATTGATTCAGAACCTCAAAAAGGTGGAACCAAAAGCTGTTTGGGGTGTGGAGCTGTGACAGCATCATCGGCATATCATTAGGTTGGAGAGGAAGCAGAGCACAACGATGGCGAACACAATGAAAAAGGATAAATCAGACAAATGTATGCAATAACAGAACAAGAGCTCACAAGTCATCAATGAGATCCAGCATCTTGCTACTACTGTTTACTTCCTTTGTGCACTGTGCGACACTCTCCGTTGATGATGGTCCTTGATTACAATGGTTCTGCTCAAAACTGGTGGGCTGGTTTGCTAGCTGGCACCAAGGTTCAAAAGAATCCTGCATGGAAGCGGATCAAGAACCTGTTGGCAGAAATGCGGTTTAAGTTTCTGATTGATACAGAAAATCAATCAGAGACCAAGTGCTTGACAAGTATGATAGATAGAACTGAGCATTACTTCACAATATGTATGTGTGTGTGTGAGAGAGCGAGAGAGAGAGCAGAATCCTTTAAAAGTCTTTGGGGTGTGTGTGTGAAATTGGTGGCAGGTGTGAGAATAGTCAGAAATCTGCCGAGCTGGATCATGTGGTCGCTCGAAGCAGCATTGGGAACTGGAGTCTGGGTCAGCCATGATTGTAGTTCATGTGCGTTGCTGGGAAATGTCCATGGTAGTCTCCGGTGCGGGTGTGGCAACTTTATAACACAGCGTAGTTGAATGGGAGCTTCTAGAATGAGTCTCCAGTGTCAGTGCTTTGTGCCAGAGGTAAAGTTGCAACTTTCGCAACAAAAGCTATATGTTTTTCAAAATCTTCAAGACAGAGGAGTCTACACTTACTGGTTTCTTGGCAACATAAGCTGTATTTTTGGTAGTATTAACTTCAAGAGAGAGAACAAGAGAGGCTGGCGAAGAAACTGATGTTTGTGGCTGTTATAACGTAAATGCAAACTAACTTGTTTTGCAGACGTTTCACAACATTAAACATACTGTAACTATAAAAATAGTGGAATAGAATATAATCATTAACAAATCGCATTGAATAAAACACATTGCAACATGCTGTTATTGAAAAAGAATCAACTTCAGGGTGGTAACAGCAACTCGGCTTCCCAAAAGTTGATTATCTTCCTATAACAGCACAACTTTTATTTATTACTTGCACACCAAATTTATAAAAACATTTTCTGTGTAATGAACGTTTCAGATATTCTGCATCTAGTTGAGGCTTCAAGGAAGATCTCAGCTAAACTGAACACCTATAAGGGATTTTAAGGCAAAGTGTTAGACATAACTCTCTAACACCATTATCATATCAGCAACTGAGGGAATAACTGTTGGGAAAACAGTGTTCATTGCTCCAGTGTGGTCCCAAAGAATGGGAAAAACAATCCCAAGTTGCGCTGAAGCTCTTCTAGAAGACCTTACTAAAATACTCAGTGTTGATTTTTCCCTTTAATAATATTTAATAACCAGGGGATCCTCTTGACCCTCATCACCAGCACTGGCTCTTTAATCTATAATTCCAATGACAATATAGCAATTAAGTTGTGAATAGGAGTCAGAGGAGAGCAGCACTGGGATTTAAGTCGGTTCACAGCGAGGCCTGGAAACACAGAACGTCTTTAAATATGCAAAGAGAATACATGAAGAGACTGGATCCTTGCAAATTGGGTGGATTTTTCTGCATTTATAAACCAAACCATCATTAACCAAAGCAGTAAGGACAACAAATGTTAATTAAATCTCTGAGCAAGCACATATAAAGTCATTTTGAGAATTCTTCACACCCTTTATAAAGATGGATTTAAAACATTGTATTTGTGTGTAACTGAGCTGATACAGATATGTGCGCTATAACCGTTAACCAAAGTACAAATATCTCTCTATCTATCTATCTATCTATCTATCTAAACGTAAATGTATGTAAAGCATGTTTCCATTTTTTTAACGCATGTTTCGAAACACCTTTGAGACACAATCACTAATGACTTCATGTTTCACTGAGAAATAAATGTGAGGTGAAACAGGGGCTAAATTTTCTAAGTAATTCATAAATGTAACGTGGTTAGCAGGACACAAGTGCTTCAACTCAGCATTTATTATGGCAAATCAGAAAATCTGGCAGACAGCCAACACAAAAGGATAAAGCATTATAATAATCAAATTACCAAGTATAGGTCAATACCAAAAAAAAAAAAACCCCAAACAAGGCTTCTGCTTAGTGAAACAATAAGATGAAACACTGCACTATATAAATAGACACTGTGACCAAGGACAAGACACAAAACAGGTGAACACTATCAAGTAACACACAGAACAACAGAAACAAAATCACATGGTGTGAACACAAAACAAAATGAAATGAGAGGGTGAACTCAAAATTGGTGAGAGAATCAGGCTTTAAATGGCTATAAAAATAGTTACATCCCTGATTATGTCCAGTAATTAAAAGTATAAACAAGCGGAGCTGGAATTAATCTACCTGGAACTGTTCTTCCCCACACACAGTGAGGATGATGGTAAGAGAGGCAGAAATTTCTCTAAGGATCACTGTTGGGGATTTTCAGAAGATGGCAGCATTTTACCAAGTCTCCAAGTCCCCAAATCTCAAAATCTACAAACAGACAGCACACCCATGCCAACAAACATTGTACACTTACTGAACACTTTAGTATACTACTATAATAAAGAAACACTATCCTGATACTGGGTAGGGCCTCCCTTTGCTCTCAAAACAGCCTTAATTATTCATAGTATGGATCCACAGGATGTTGGAGACATTCCTTTGAGATTCTGGCCCATGTTGACATGATTGATAATTGCATGAATAAGTAGGTGTTCCTAATGAAGTGACCTAATCCCCACTGCACATGCATGCTTTATGGAGGTGATGTTATGAGTTGTTTTCCCACAAAAGGTCCTGGAGGAAACCTTGTTTGGATGCATGTTATCAATGAATCCATGAACGACCAGGAGGTTTTCCATGAAAAATTTACTTCCCTCTTTCCTACTACCTGGCAAATCTGCCATTATAATAGCAATATGCCAATGTGCAAGCACACCAGAATTAGAGATGACACTCTAATGTGTTTATCGCATTCCAAAACACACTCATGAGTAATTAAGAGAATACATTTAACCCCTACTGAATTGTTCTGGAACCATTTTTTACCACCAGTAAACTAGCATAAGTTGATTTGGACACACCTTGAATGCACTTGTGCCATGTGCTTCAGACCGTGCACTTAGATCATTAAATTAGACCCCCAGAATTTCATGGTGAGTTGACAGTTGATAAACCACAAAAATCTTCTTTTTTCCTATCTTTAACAAATATGCCAATACTTTTGGACCAAACCATTGTACTGGACTAAAAAACTGCTTTATTATGCATGGGTCAAGAGCTGGGAGGGCGCATATACAAAGTTTAGCCTACAATAATAAGTGCAGAGGATAACAAGGAGGGTAATACGGACAAATATATGCAGTCAGGAGGAGCACTGCTTTAGTAGCTGATTGAACTGAATATATTAAGAGTAATAAGATGACCTCTGATATTATTATACTGCATTGTGATCTTTCTGTCGTTTTCTTTAGTACAGTGTGGAGTCCATTGCATTGTTTTCATATAACAGCATGGTCTGGTGTGTGCTATTCAGCATATAGCACAGTGATTTGGAAACAGCTACGATGTTTTATTAATGAATGGCGCATGGCAAATTTATTGCTTACATTATAGCAACAGTAATTCCCTCACACCAGTACCTCTTCTCTCTCTCTCTCTCTCTCTCAACTTTGCAAAGCACTTTTAAAAAGCGCAGCTAATAAATAATAAATAATAAATGACTCATATCAAAAAGATGTCATACATCAACAATTATACACTTACATAAAAAAAATTTTGAATCCATTTATTATTAGTCTTGGATTGACTGCCATACATGTTCTGTCAGTTGTTTGTATAGAAATAATAACACATTAATATAAACATATAGTTCAGCCTACATGTTACAGCTGGAAGTAGAAAAATGAATAAATAAAAAGCAGTGCGCTTTGCTGATCCAGACGATTTGAAAATCCATCTGAACTGTGGTATAAATGATTTAAATTATCTTAATATGGTATTTTTGGTATTAAATATGAGCAGCTTAATGACGTATTTAAAGTTAAGCAATCATTACAGAAGTAAAACGTATCTGGAAACAGGATTTAGAGTTAGACTTCATTGTCGCATCTCAGTATGACAGGATAAAAAAGTATTAAAGATGAGAGAAATTCTCCTGTTACAGAGCTCCAAGGAGAAAACCGTCTCGGAGTCAATTCATATGACCAATAAATCTGTACCTACTGCCAGAATAGGGCATTGGGATAAATGTCCTTGAGGGAGGAAAGCGCTCACCTGCAGTGCTACACTGAGCAGTTTGTACTACACGCTACAGGTGTTTTGACCTGAGGATTCTGGGGTTTAGACACAACCTCTTAACTCTCCTGAGGTACTGTATTCATCTATTTAAAGACTGCCATGGTTATACCAGCTTATTTCATTCTTATTCTCGTACTTTCTGGTGTAAAGTCACGTCTAAAATTAACCTGTTCACAATAAAATGGCAAAACGGGAAATTATTAGTTAAGGGAGATCTTTGTTTTTCAACCATGAGAACAATGGAGAAATTCACATTTTTCATATTTCATAGCTTTGTAGAGAAACAAATCAACCAGCACATATCCAAATAGAAATCTGAACATTTCTTGTAGCTCCAGTGACTGGACTGTTCTGTCACTATCACAGTTCACACTTTAATATCCATCGGTGAAGGAACTAAAAGGGGTTGTGGGGAATATGAGGTTCTTCCATTAGCTGAGTAAATACAAATGGCTTCTCTGTGTAGTGTTTGAGTTCAGTTTGCTTTTATCAGCGTTTTCTAAAAAAACAAAAAACCCAAACTTCATATAAAAGTGCAGTATTTTGGGTAATGGTATGTTTCCTTTTCAGGCCTGTTTTGTGCTGTAAATGTTCAGGTTCAGAATTTTCAAGGCAATGGACCCTTCTGTGACCCTCACTTTTGCTCCTGATGGGGGTCTTTGGCATGCGTCAGATTGACCGAGGACAAAACTGGGCATTTAAAAACACCTCAGACATGAAACAATTACATCATTTCATTGTGTACATGGTCTCCAACTCCCTTACAAACAATAATAATGACAAATCTGCTTGAGATTTGAAATTTACCTGTGCTAGTTCACTTTCATAATAAGTGTTGTTTGTTTTTGTGTAATATAAGCAATGGATTAAGACAAGTATCAAGACACTTGTAGCATAAATCATGTTTTTTGTAAAACCTAATTGAAACAAGGTTAATTGTGTTTAACCGTTACTCTAAATTTGTATCTCTGTCTTGTTATATCCAAAGTAGTATCGACCTTGATAAAGCAAATGTCAGCTATAAAGGACCGATAGAAAGCAGACAAAATCAAATTTGCATTTTTTGGGAAAATGAATAATGTCTTTCTGAAATAACACTGGATAAAACATAACATTGTGTTTTTGCATTCATGTCCACAGCAGATTAACTAGAATAATGAACCAGACACAAAAGCAAACACCATTCGTATTTGTCTGCCTACATAGCACAAGAAGAAAATCTTACTGTGCGTGTGTGTGTGTGTGTGTGTGTGTGTGTGTGTGTGGGTGGGTGTGTAGGTGTGTGTTAAACATACTTGCTGCAACGGGTACACGTAGAAAGTGTTTTGGCATCTTGTTTGACACTCCTAAAATGTTCATAGATGCACACACACACCCCCACACACACACACACACATATTGGTTTTACTATCTTTGTGAGGACCATCTATTGACATAATGATTAATGCAGCTGATTAATGCTAACCCTAACCTTAACCTCAGTAATGAAAAGGAGATTTTTTTTGGCTCTTTTACTTTTCTTATTTTTGTTTGCCAGACCCTTGAAACTGATGTGAGGACCACCCACTGGCCCAAATTGTCCTCACAAGTATAGTGAAATCTTACAAATTGGTCCTCACAAGGGTTTGAGTACGTGTACACACGCACGCACACACACAAGTCTCATACAGATAACAAACAATTCTTACTTTTTCTCTTCTCTTACTTGCTCTCTTCTCTGAATATGCGGGGTCACAAGTGCCTTACCATGTGTCTTGTGTCAAGGACTAATCTTTTAATTTCTTTTAATAAGTGATGACGTAATGGCGGCGCGACCGCAGCTCGCAGCGGCCACTCCGGATCCAAAAATAGTGCTTTTCTGTTTTATTTTGTCTTATTTTATTTTTCTTGGCGTGACTCCGATGGCACATGGACACCAAATAAACGGTGTTCATGTCTATCCACGAGAAACATTACAGGACATAAAGAAATACTTAAAATAACTGATTTGCAGGAAGATACGGACCTCTTGGAAACACTTTGCGTCCTCGGGTTGCCACGGAGACCAGGCCTCCAGTTTTTTGGTGTCGCCTGTGCCGAGAGCGGTGTGCCGAGAATTAAATTAATTAAACACGCCGAGAGCGGTATGCTGGGAGCTTTGTGCCGATAGCGGTGTGCCGAAGAGCGGTGTGCGGGGAAGCGGAAGTGCGGCGAGCCGGCCCCTAACAACCAAAATACTTTCCAACGTCTGTTCTCTGGAAAATGGACTGGACTATATCCGACTCCAGCGGACTAGCCAGCGCGAGTTCGCTAAAAGCTGTCTTTTATGTAGCACTTGGTCCTGGAGAAACGCTGTCTCGTTTCACTGTACACTGTATTACATGTATATGGTTGAAATGACAATAAAAGCCACTTGACTTGACTTGACTTGAATTTCATATTTACCATGACCTGTCTGTTTTCATTTATTCTTTTCCACCATTTATTCTTCTTGGGATAAATTGACCCAGAGGACCCTATTAGGGATGTTAAGGGACATGTTCTTTTTTGTTTTTATTCTTATACACAACCGCTCAGTACACCTTGTCTGACATTGCTAACCCGTTGTAGTAGTGTGTTTACCTGGTTCCGTACTTTTTTCTGTTTTCTGGCTTTTGCCTTCAGTCCTGCCTACTCTGTCCTGTTTGCTGATCACTTGACTTTGTCCATGTTTATTGACCCTGAACTGTGTTTGCCAATTTGGATTTGTTTGCCATAGACTGGGTTTAATAAGCTGCTCAACTGCACCAGCATCCCTGTCCACATGTTCTGTAAACATGACAGTTCACAAATTTTGGTGTGAAATGCTGAACATTGTAGATATTTCACTTTAGTACAGGTAAATGTATTAATTAATGTAATAAGAATTGCAATTGAAAATGACTCAAGTTACTTCCCTATCTCTTATTGTCTTTATGTAAATTTGGACTCACGCATTAATTTATCAACTTTCTTCAAGTCCAGCAGCTTGAATCTGAGACCCCACTAATAATTGCTCTCTTTAGACAATCGCTCACGTAACTCCTACCCTCTAGCAATGACCACAATGTCCGCAGAATCTTGTTCCGAACTTGCTTTTCAGGTTTTGTGTGAATCATTAAAATGTAGCAGTTTGAGTAAATTAAGCCCCGCCCTACTAGAATTTATCGTGACCATACGGTTTACAAATCTCAGAAGGTTTTTAATAATTATTAAAATTCAAAATCTACTGAGTAGTACAACGCCAATGTTTTGAAGACGTGGCAAAAGAATTCTAGAACTAGTTCTTAAAAGTAGTTTTCACATATTTAAATGAGCTCAAAGAATCTAAGTGGGTGGAGCTAAAGGGTCCGACTTGCACAACTCCAAGAATCAGACGGAAAGAGAATTCTGTATCTAATGTTAATGTTTCTCCAGAAGCTGTTGTTTGGCTGTGTTGTGTTTCTCTCTCTCTCTCTCTCTCTCTCTCTCTCTTTCTCTCTCTCTCATTAGTATTTGCAACCAGTAGCATCTGGTAACCATGGAAACTAGGCAGTGTTTATGGCAAAAAGTAATCAGTGGGTTCAGTGGGTTTATTTGCCAAGCTCCAGTGTCTTCATATAAGATCTCATGAGAATAATTATTTCATGCTCAGTTCCAGGCACAGAAAAATAAATAAATAAATGGACACCATGCCTAAGTAAATCTGCTGTATTTGTGCTTACCAAGAGAATGATATATCTGGTTTCTCACTGATGTTTCAGTGTCAGTGGACATGATGGTGTGTATTTTGTAGTTACATCATGGAAATGAAAAGCATATGATTGTTTTAATCACAACCTCACAGTGAAGCATGATGGTAGCACTTCTCTGATTAATTACCCACTTTACCCAGTCACTGACTTTCGGTGGATCTCCTCCTCAAACCCGAGTTGTGATTCTGCCACATTCTTTCTATTGTCACCCTCATTGGAGTGTTTATGATTGAAGAAGTAGACCAATGTGCGTGATGTGACGCTCTGTTAATGACGGTCAATCAGCGTAAATCATATCTGAATATTAACTCGGTTATTTCCTCTGGCAGTGCAGGCTGAGAGAAATGCTGTTAAAAGGAGCTGTCTGTATTTCACAAATGTCACAGCCTAGATAAAAGCACATTTGGATCTGAAATCGCTTTTATTCATGTTCGAGATAGGAATGTCAACCTCATAACATGCAAGTGCCTGTCATTATACAATTCACAATGCTGGCTGATCCTGAACATTTGTCTGCTCAGACAAGGGCGTTTGTCTGTTTTATTTTCAACTCTGAGATCCTAAAAAGGATTGTGAGCATGTCAGACCACTTATAATAAATGAACCCAGTCTCACAGAAAAAACGAAAATGTCCACATACAAACACATATATCATTTGTAGCACGTCTTATATGAGGAGTAATAACGTTCTCGAGCAAACAATATACTGTATCAGCATATCACACTTGACCATTTGGTAGGATGGATTCTGCACCAGGGCAATTGTAGAACATGTGATCAGGAAGAAGAATGTTATGCCATGAAAAATCTCTCCTAAACAGTTATCAACTCTCGTCATACCGGATGAGGGGAAAACATTCATTCCAAATGTTTTCATGACCCCTAAAGAGTTTTCAAATGTATTTAGATTTATATAGTTTTAATAAATGCTGTGTTTAAATAAACAAACAGAGGTTTAAACACTGCATTTGCTGCATTACGTTGAGGTATTAGAATTTGATCATCTGTTATCTCTGGCAAATTGTTCAAAACTAGATGTAGAAATGCAGTGTATAATATTTCTGTAACAAGGGGTTCTCAGAAAGGGAATAAGGGTCCATTTTCAGTAGATTTACTTTTCAACAATCAAAAACAGTTTGAGTCAATACCAAAAAAACACTCAACTTGAAGGGCACTTGGAGAGCGCAGACCTCTGCCAAGGACAATAGTCAACTCTTCTATGATATGCAAATCTGCAACCATAAACATTTTATATATCTGGATATATTTCCAATAGAGCCATAATAGTCCTACATTGGCTATGTTTTGTCACTATTGAACTTTACTTCAATCTCCTGGATTTTACGATGCATGGCATTGCTGAGCACAGACTTCCCCCAACACCACATGCTGTATCTGGCAACATTAGCAAAATAGAAACTAAATTTGGGGATTCAACTACATGACTCGGATCTGCTCCAGAATTTAACAGGTTCTTTCTTGGCCCGTGCTGCATCCTGCTGCCTAGTTTCATGGAAATCGGTCTGGTAGGTTTGGCATAATCCTGCTTATAGGCAGAGAAACAAACAAACAACACCAAAAACACAACCTTCTTGACAGAGGTAATAACCAGACAAATCCAAATCGTAATGGTGAAAGAGCAAAAACCTGGCAAGGCAAAAGGTCATACACAGAAAACTATCCATTTCAGAACTTACAAGGAGAAGTAGAAAATGGCAAGGCTTCACACTTGCTGAACGGCCCACCATGTGCTCTTTATACTGTTGGGACAGGAACTGCATGAGATCAGTGAAGAAGTTTACTAGAATTTGGGGGAGGGTGCCCTCTGGTGTCTGGGCTGGATATTACCCTTTCTTTTCAAGTACATTACAAAGGAATTAACTTTATAAATCAAACGGAGAGAGGAAAACAGAATTATCCTCATTTATATTGCCCAAAATGGGGTAATTTCCTTTTTAGTTTTTAAGTTTTAAGTCTTACTTTCACAAAATGTAAACACTGAACACAATGCCTGTTAAAATAAATGAAAGAACAGATAACTTAACTAATCAAAACTACACTAAATAAACCAATATATAACTGTTGTTTCCACCCATCAGCTGTAGTTTATTGTTGCCATGTTGGAACATGATTTTCTGGTGGTAAAAGTATTTGGTTTGTGATGTCCCAAACAATTGGCCATGTTTTGGCAGGTGGTAAACAAATCCTGAGTAGATACGTCTGTTCTGTTATTGAGTGCTCCCCAAACAATGACACAGAGAAAGCTCAAATTTCATATGTGGATAGATAATTTCTTACTGTGAAGGATGACAAGTAGCGTTTGTTGATATTGTCATTAGTTTCTTTATATGAAAGCTATTTTTTGCACAATAGTCAGACTGTAGATGCTAGGGACTACACCACAAGGAGAGCTGAACAAACAGGTTAGAGCGACATCTATAAATCATTATGGCAAAACAAAAAATAAACAAAAAAATGCATGTCTTGTCATGTACACACAGTCCTTAATAAATCAGAAACTACTAAATAGATACCACTTTAATACTGCAACTCAGTGTATGTAGTCAACAAATTAAATTAACCATAACCACAATTATAATATAATAACAATTAACCACTTTAAATTAGCCATTATAACAGAAAATGAATGCATTTCTCTTTGAGTACTCAATATACTATATATGCGTATTATTCTCTTTCATATGCTGGCAGAGAAACCCTTTGTTAAGCACCAAGCAATAACATTTTAGTGACATTTAATTCACAGTTTAGCACTTGTGTTTGAATCCTGATTAAATGTGACAGTGGACGCGGATGAGTATGTCACAATGGTATGAGATGTGAAAATTTCTTTCAGACTGCTCTTTAAACTGTTCCTCCTGCTTGTCATGCTCCACTGCCTGCAATTTTTCCATATTAAAGTTGACGCTTTCACCAAATAACATCTAAACACATTTTTTGTTTGTTTGTTGGAAGATTTGCTTCAATTTTAATCTGAGCATGGCTTCATCTAATTCCTTGGAACCAGAGATGATTGGATGTTCTTTTTTGTATTTCTAAAATATGAAGCATATATTTAAAAAAATGCCAAATGGGAAACACAAAGAACTGTTAAAACACCGAGTCTGGATGCTGTCAGTGATGGACATGGGTTTGGATATCAATGCAGGTTTAATCCAGAGGTCAAAGACGAACCTGGAGTAAAAGAAAAACATGCAAAGTTTGTGATGTGTGTTTGTAGGGAAGCTGTAATTAAGAAACGTTCTACACGCAATTAAAAAAGTTACAATTTTAAAAGATTGCTCCATACAGCAGTGAAAAAAGGGGAGCTAGATCCATCATAAGTTGACAGTTAGATTAGAACAGTCGTTGCAGGAATCTTTCACAACCAGCAGAAAGAATTCATCTGCAGCTCCCTGAAAGCATAAAAACCGCCTCCCACCTATTTGCAACTTTTCCAAGGGATTACGCATGAATAACAATAAAATGTCAATATGTCAATATGACACTATTGACAATATGTCAAATGTACCAGTTAGGGTAATGCAAAATACAGTTGTGTTCAGAATAATAGCAGTGTGTTTAAAAAAGTGAATAAAGTTCAAAATCCTTATAATAGCTTTTATTTGCATGCATGCAAATGCATTGGGAACTTTATTCCAAATCAAAACATGATTCCATTACAGAAAGGGAAGAAAAGGGAATATTGGGCTGTTCAAAAAAATAGCAGTGTCTACATATATAAACTGAAACATGTTTTAAGATTTTGCTTTCCTTTGAATCGTTGAACTAATATTTAGTTGTATAACCACTGTTTCTGAGAACTGCTGCACATCTGTGGTGCATGGAGTTGACCAATTTCTGGCACTTCTGAGCAGGTATACCAGCCCAGGAACGTTGGACTACATTCCACAATTCTTCTGCATTTCTTGGTTTTGCCTCAGAAACAGCATTTTTGATGCCACAGCACAAGTTTTATTTTGGATTAAGGTCTGGGGATTGGGCTGGCCACTCCATAACATCAATCTTGTTGGTCTGGAACCAAGATGTTGCTTGTTTACTGGTGTTTTTGGAGTCGTTGTCTTGTTGAAACCCCCATTTCAAGGGCAGTTCCTCTTTGACATAAGGCAGCATGACCTCTTCAAGTATTTTGAGGTATTCAAACTGATCCATGATCCCTGGTATGCGATAAATAGGCCCGACACTGTAGTATGAGAAACATCCCCATATCATGATGCTTGCGCCACCATGCGTCACTGCCTTCACAGTGTACTGTGGATTGAATTCATTGTTTGAAGGTCGTCTGACAAACTGTCTGCAGCCACTCGACCCAAAAACAATCCACAACAATCTTGCTTTCATCAGTCCACAAAATGTTGCGCCATTTCTCTTTTCGCCGCTTCAGCACGTCTTCTTTTCAACAATGGGACTTTACGGCGGCTTCTTGCCAACAGCTTGGCTCCACATAGGCGTCGTCTAATTGCAACAGTACTCACAGGTAACTTTAGATCTCCTTTGAGCTTCCTGGAGCTGATCATTGACTGAGTCTTGGTATGTTATGAATGGTAGTTTTTCGTTTTCTTCCACAACTTTCAGGTTTTGGTTGCCATTTTAAAGCATTTGCGATCATTTTAGCTGAGCAGCCTATCATTTTCTGCACTTATTTATATGTTTTCCCCTCCCTTATTAACTTTTTACTCAAGGTACGCTGTTCTGAACAATGTCTGGGACGACCCATTATACTCAGAATTTCAGAGAGAACTGCACTATAACCAGCATGCATAACATTTTCTGCCTTCCTTCCTTAAGTAAGGGCTATAATTGGCACTTGTTTTTTCACATAATGAATGACCTCGCTAATTGAACTCCATTCTGCTATTATTTTGAACACGCCCTTTTAATTAATGATTAAATTACACAGAATCTGCAGCCTGCATGTCATGACTGTTGGGTCTGTTGGTTTTCTATTACTCTACTACACCTACTAGTAAATTGTTTGCCATGGAGAAATATAATTTCTACCAAAAACAGGTTAGTGCTGCCAGATTGCTATTATTTTGAACACAACTGTATGTCAGTTTCATATCCAAATGTGAAGGAAATAGAAGATCTGAAGAGGTGCATACCCTAGAAGAGGGGCTAGTCTGGCTAAAAAGCTGTCTGCTCACCCTACAGGAGTACAACAATACAATACAACAATAGAATGGCACAGGAAGTGACACACAAACTGAAATGCAATGTGTAAAATTTCTGCAATAAGGGGCTCTCAGAGATAGAATAAGAGTTCATTTTCTGTAGATTTTTTTTCTAAAAATGTCCTCAAATTAAAGTAGATTTAAATATTTTTTAATGAATGCATTTTAATAAATAAATTTATATAAAAAAAAATAAGCACAGAAGTTTACACACTGCATTTGCAGTAAAACATTGACAGAGTTTGATCAATACCTCTCAGAGGTGCTGTAGGTGGTCCGCCCAGGAGGGAGTGGATAAACGCGTCATCAAATAGGCTGCAACAAACTGGTGGTGTGGTCGAAAGATGATGTCCTTAAGCCTTTGAAAGATTGCTGGAGACCATTGTGGCCACTGGCAGTGCTAAAGGCTGTCTTTTGTTGAGCCTCTGGTGTAAGGGACACCTGCCAGTAGGCCTTTGTTAGGTTTAGGGTTCAGATGAACCAGGCCATCCCCGGTCTTTTGATGAGGTCATCCACTCATGAGAGAGGGTGGCTGTCGAACGAGACAGCATTCAGCTTTTGGAAGTACTTACAATGCCTGAGGCTGCTGTTGGGCTTACGTATTTAACGAAGGGGCTGTACCATGGGCTGTTGGACTCTTTGATGATACCATCTTGGCCATGTGCGCACTGCTGGTCCACAACAAGGTTGTGCTGAAATGCCACATCAGAGCGGCAAATCTGGTGCGGAGCTGTCCTTTCAGAACTACCGCCGCAGCCTGGAGAGGATTGCCTACTCTTTCAGATGCACAGGCTGCCGGTAAGTTTCCTCAGACATATACAGAACCCTATCCAGCTCAGAACTTACAAAGATAACTAGCAAATGGCAAGGCTTCACACTTGCTGAAAGATCCATGTGCTCGTTGTACAGTTGGGACATGAAATGCATGCAAATCTACAGAACCCAAAGTAATTATTGACAAAACTGTTGCAAGAGTGAAAACAGGGAAGCAATAATACAGTGAGAGATTCGAAGCCATCAAAGTCAATTGATAGCTTATTTTCAACTGCATCATCACAGATGTACTGGTGTAGAGATACCAAGAAGGCTAATAGAACTGGCAGCTACCATCAAAGTACATGTGAAATAAAAATTTGTAGTCTTGCTGGATAGTGGCTCATAAGATTCTTCAAATTCCTCCACTACATTCCACAGCCAACGGTGAATCTTCAGGCCATTTCATCAGTGTTCAGGAGATGAGCTGGATGGTGATGTGACATGGCCAGATCTAGGGCCTGCTAAGCTTTCTCCAGGCTGTGAGATTGAGCTTGATTATACATTTCAGACTGATAAACAAGTAAGTACAGATGTGTTGTTAATTAAGAAGACACGATAACTTCTAAACAGAGGGGTTATTAATCCATTAACAACCTTCTCCGTCAAGCAGAAACGGATTAGTGTGGTGGCCAGCAACAAATTATAACAGGACATTTTGCTTCCAGAGGGCACTCGGGTGGCCAAGCAATTATAATGTAAATAGAGTAGCATCTGACACACCACCAATTTCTTTGAAACCCAATATGTTCCAGTTTGGCAGTAGAACGATAGGCTTGTTAATGTGATGATGGGAAAACCCCAAAGTATTCTTTATCCACTGTTGTCTTGCCATAGGGGAAGGATACAACATTTGCCTAATGCTGTTCAGCCAGATAGGGAATGGTCAAGATATCTGTCAACTGCTGATCCGGAAGATGTACAAAAACATATCCAAGAATTCCTGACATATGAAATAATAAATGAGTCCAGAAGTCCATATGCATCTCTCATAGTGGTGGCTCCAAAAAAGGATGGATCCTCTTCCTACAATAGTCCTACTCCTGTCAGCAGTGCTACTGATCCCTACAGTCCTACAGTCAATAGTCCTACAGTCCATTTTACAATCGTCCTCCTCCATAAGAAGGGGATAACCAGACTTCTGGTAAAACTGGTCCCTTGTCCTGCACTCTTCCTCCATATGTAGAGGTTGTGCATCTCAGTATGGACAACAATCTGCTTTCATATTAGTTGTTCTACATGAATGATTATTAAGACATGCTACTTTACGCCTCCTCAATGTGGTCAGTACTGTCATCTGCTCCTTGCTTGACCTTCAGTAATTGGCTGATTTGAATACACACACGAATTCTTTCAAATACTAAGTACTACGTATAGGATAATGAAGACAGCTTTAAAATAATCACAAAAAGAAAAACGAAACAATACTGTTACTTAGGGATCTGGTCTTGAGTTGGGATTGGATTCAGCTTCCCCTGCAACTCACAATGGATAAGCAGCATAGATGAATGGATGGATGGATGGATGGATTGATGGATGGATGGATGGATATATGTGAAAACCGGTGTGTGCCCAATACCATGCTCATTTATTCACACTCAAATGCTCAAATACAGTATCAATATCCAATACAATGAGAAAGTATGTGATGTCAACACTTTCAGTTAATAAACAGACACAAAATGAAAGTGATGTGGACATATTGTTTGTAATGATCATTAATGGCAATGTCAGCACAAGGGGTTTAACACTAGCATCAAATGCTGGCTAGGTGAGGAGAAATGTCTACAGACAACACTAGATGAGTGGAAATAACAGCTCTTAACCAGTATGTTTTTCTTGATCATCAGTCACTGTTGGTCATCCAGTCACGATGGAAAAAAAAGCCATGCATAATACACTGTATAATAAAAGTACATGCACACAGATGTATGTGCTTTGTTTGGTACACACTAAGTAACTAAATACCAAATACCACCATGATTGACTAATACATTGTGTTTTATTCATCTTCAGTATCAGTATCTGTCATGAAAATTACTAAAAAAAAATTACAAATCTCAAAATCAACCTGAAACATTTTTTCAACTGGAAAAAATGTATCCCTAGAGTCAAACATTAAACTGGTAAATCAGTGTAGACATTCTGCTTATTAAACACAGTGACATATTAAATTAGAGAATAGATGAACACAGCTCCTGATTTATGTCCAATACATGAAAAACCCATTTGAACACAATGTCTGCTGTGTGTCACACTCCACATTCACACTTGACCTCTTCAATCACACAATTTTTTTTTTACAGCAATCTTTATCGCAGGGCTAACCTCTGATTCACCGAGGTTACACCTGCCCTTGTGTTAAAATCAATTTCCCAATCAGTCACTTTGCCCTTCCTGCAGCTCTCTAGCCTCAATCAGTGAAACTCTGCTCAGATCATCCAATTCTGTGACTGAATCATTACCAAGATATGCAATGCTTTTCACTTATTTCACTTACTGTATGTGGTTTCCAGGCAACCAAACATTAACACTGCTTCTAGTGTGTCTATATATTGACACTAGTGATCTATTTTGAATGTAAAAAAGTAAAAAACAAGCAATATGAAATATTAATTAGTTATCATATAAAGCAAAGAATGAAAAGACAAACTGAGAACTTATTTCAAAAGTACAAACTTAAAATATGTCATTGATATCATAATTGTGGCTGTAGATGAAATGAATCAAATGAAATCAAAAGAAACTAGGGTTAGGGTTAGGAATTCAATGAAAAATTAATTATTATACCTAAAACCTTGTTTTGTCCCCAAAATAGCAACTTTTGTTTTCCATAGAGCTACATGAAACCTATATACTTATAACAACCTATTTCATTCAGTGCTTTCTTCACTTTTGGTGTTAAATATACGTGAAACCAAAGTAATAGATTTTAGTAATAGTAATAGTAATAGATGACAGATTTTGTTTGGCATAAATAACACTGCACAACAATTTTTCTTTTTTAAAAGTCTTGCTTCCTGAAAAGTTGTTGCTGATTGTGACAGGTACCTACTGGGTTGCACAAATATAGTTTTGGTTTT
>JAQMYM010000035.1:24679532-24696679 GCA_030014255.1 Parauchenoglanis ngamensis
TGTTTATTTTATCAGCGTGGTGAGGGGCAAAATTCAGACACACACACACACACACACACACACACACACACACACACACACACACACACAATACAGTTGTGATACAATACAGACAATTGATATTTTATTACTATGATGTATGTTTTTTCTCTCTGCCCCCCAGCTCATCACAGCTTATTTTGTTAATAAAGAACTCTGAGCTCCAGTTTCAGGTCCAAAGTAGATAATCTGTACAAAATCTCAAAACATACAACAACAACAACAACAACAACAACAATAATAATAATAATAATAATAATCTTTTTCAACTACTTCTATAAGTGAGTCTTGTAGAATGGCTTGGTTTTTCCATCCATCCATCCATCCATTATCTATACCGCTTTATCCGTCTGGGTAAATTTTGGCAATGAAGTGATAGAGGACAGTCTTAGCAACCATCACAACATTTTTGTTGTACAACACTCAATGTTGTTGAAATGCGATTCCACTTTTGACTCTTTGCACACATTATTGATTATTACATCTCACATCTCATAGTGTACTGCAAATGGGAGTAATTATTGTCTGTATATCTGGAAATTTCTCATGTTCGGTGTGTCTCTGCTCCTCCGCAGCGGTGAGAGAGAGAGATTTCAGCCATGTTTATGCCTCCGATCAGTTCAGAGACAGAGATACCTAAATCAGAGAATTAAATCATTCAGGTCTAAAAGGACGTACATTCTTCTGTGTCTGTGATTTTCCTCACTGGCTTTGTGGCTCGGCCGTGTGCTGTGATGAATCGTGTTTGGATTGTGTGCTGGTCAGACGCCGCTGTACTGGACCGATAAGAGCTGCTGGCAGCAGATGGCATGTGTCTGCTCGGCACTCCTGCTTCAGTCAACAAACTGAGGCATCATGGGGGATTTGAAAGTTTGTCCAGGTTTATGTGGTGAACATAACATCTTATTGTAGCTTGTCCTAAGGTGCGCACTTTATTACTTTTACTCGCTCACATGAGCATCATTCGTGCCACCTGTTAATGAGCGACAAGCTAATGAGGATTCTGTGGATAAGAACTTGCTGGGTTCAAATATGCTTTTGTGTTCACAGGGTTTACCATGGTATAAAAATATTGATCAAACTTAAAAGTCAAAAGTTAGTTAGTGTAGCAGTGTTAAATGTTTGTCAATATGGCAGAACCCATAGAAAATTGCTTAGCAGTCAAAACTAGGTGTATTCACAGTTTCATTTTCACATGTGCAGTGTGGTTATTTTAGGCAGGTGAGAATGCAGTAATCGCAATCAAGTGTCTACCAAAACATGCAGTTTGAGAGCATCTGAGCAAGGTGGTCCTGGGCTGTTTTCAAATGAAATCTAGCAGGATTCAAATACAGTGAGAAAGTGATTCAACAACTGCAGGAAGTGAATAAAACATGGCATGTTTTTTGTGTTATCTCAGACAATGAGCTGTGTGAAACCAAACTAAAACAAAACATCAAATAAACCAAAAGTATTAGTTTCTGTCATACCTGCACCTGCTCCAACACCCTCACCTGTGCATGAGAATACATCCCCAACCACCGTCGGCATGGACACAGACATGCACTCAGACAACGACTCGCCATCTGACTCAGAAATGGACATGGTCATTAACGAACACTCCGTTACAGAAATGGACTACACATCCCAAGACACACAGCCTACTAATAATATGGCAGAGTACCTCCCATGATTAAGGTCACCGGACGTCTGTGTAGGACGAGGTGTATGCAATCACACAGATATATAAGGACTCTTACACACTCACTTCTTTGCGCAGCATTAGCTCAGCTCCTTTGTGTGACTACTATTGCCAAGCCTTTATTTTCTGAGTGATTTACCGATTCTGACCTTTTTCCGTGTTTTGACTTTCAGAGTTTGGTTTTTCCTAGTTTGTGTGGTACACTGATCGTTTGAGCTTTTGCCTTTGATTTTGTACCTCTGCCTACTTCGTTTTAATAAAGTGTGTACTGCAATTGCATCCTACCTGGTCTGGGATAATGCTTTGCCAAAATGCGGATGCAGCAGACCCGATGGCACTGCGCGACTTGATTTCGGCTCAAGGCCGATTTCTCGGTGAGCAGGAGCGGAAGTTGCAGGAGATCACCGCTCAAGTACAACTGCTAGCCTCCAGCATGAAACAGCTCACTCAGCACCTAGCCTCACCAGCGGCCTCCCGACCAGCTGCGAGAGTTCCCCCCACCAAACCCGACAAATTCCAGGGCGACTCGGAGCAATGCACGGGATTTCCCCTCCAATGCCAACTGTACTTTGCTGCACAATAGGGGCTTACGGATTCGGACCGCGTCTCACAGTTCCTGAGTCTACTCACCGGCAGGGCTCTCTCTTGGGCAACAGCCGTAAGGGGACAAGGGGGAGAGGAAGTATCCTCCTATGATCAACTCATTACCTTGTTCAAACGAGTGTTCGACTATGCTCCCGAAGGAAATGAGGTGGGGGAAAGACTGCTGAATCTCCGTCAGGGACAACGACATATACCGCACTCACCATATCAAAATGCATATTCCTTTGCTCAGATTGCATAACCCACCTCAGATCCACACCATCGATGGAAGTCTAATTGGGGAGGGAACCATTCATCTCTGCACCACCCCGATCACAATGCAAATCGGCTGCCTACAATTACCTCGGAGAGGAGAGAATCAGGAGAGAATCTCCTTTCTCATTACGAAAACTCCTCTTAACCCCATCATCCTGGGGATACCATGGTTACACTTACACAACCCTCAGATCTCCTGGTCACAATGAGAGGTACTGAAATGGTCTCAACATTGCCTTCAAGACTGCCTACAATCACCTCGTCTCCCAGTAGCATCCACCACCATAGAAAGTCCAGAAACACTTGAACCCCTACAGCTCACGGCAGAATATCAAGACTTTATGGAGGTATTCAGCAAAACCAAGGCTCCCTGTGGCAGTGGTCTCCCTCCACATCGTCCATACGACTGAGCCATCGACCTGTTACCTGGCACCAAACCTCCAGGCAACCGGATTTACCCACTTTCCATTAAGGAACAAGGAGCCATGGAGGAATATGTTCAGGTAGCACACCAACAAAGGTACATCGTCTCTTCCACATCGCCGGCCTCTGCTGGTTTCTTCTTCGTGGAGAAAAAGGGAGGAGGACTGAGACCCTGCATAGACTATCGCGGCCTGAACGCGATCACAATCAAGTACCCGTATCCATTACTGCTAGTGCCAGCAGACTTGGAACAATTAAGGTCCACTCACATCTTCACTAAGCTTGATCTGCGCAGCACTTACAACCTCATACAGATCCGGACAGGAGATGAATGGAAAACCGCTTTTAGCACCACCTCTGGCCACTACCAGTATCAGTAAAATATTTATCTTCCTGAAGGTTTTATCTCATTTCCAATATCACTGTGATTAAGATGTTGGACTATTGATGGAGTTTAAATCCCAGCACTGCTAGGCTGCCACGGCCGGGCCCTTGAACAAGGCCCTTAACCCTCAACTGCTCACTTGTGTAAATAAAATGTAAGTCGCTCTGCATAAGGGCATATGCCAAATGATGTAAATAAATAAAAAAAATAACGAATGCCAAAAAAAGAAAACTAATAGCTGCATGTTAGCTAGCTTACAGTATACTCAACCTACATTAGCTAGCTTATTGTTGCCTAGCAACACTCTTGATTTTACTTTACACACCTGACCTACACATGCATTGTGATGTATGAAAATTCCGCACACAAGATAGTGGAATAGCATACATATCCAAAAACCATAAGGACTATTTATTTTCTTAAAAGAAATCTTTTTTCCCCCAAACTATGTTTATATTACTGAGGTTATGCTCAGATCATTTTTCATTTGAAGTAAGTGTAACAAGTGACTTATGTCTGTAAATATGATATGACACAAAAATTTGACTCACTTCATCTTCATCTTTTATCTTTGTAGGTGTTAATATGGTGAGGTTTTCTTTAAGAAGATGGTTATTTAACATGTTTGCAACAGTCAGAGGTAAAGCTGTAATTTGAGGTTTTTCCTATTCATAGTCTATAAACTATAAATAGAAAAAAATGTATGATGTTGTAGTCTTCAATATATAACATTGTAATGATTGTCAGCTTGCTTTGAGAACTGAAACACTTTGGGGTGGGGGGCTCTCATTTATCATTTTCCTATAAAAGCATGCCTCCAACATTTTCATTCCTTATTCCTTTTTATTCCATATTAAGTAACCTTTTCCTATGAAGTCAGTTGCTACTAATGAGCAAAACATAAAGACTGAGTCCACAGGGAAAGTCGTTTAGAAGCAACACGTGGCTGCTTTCAGACAATAAACAAACTGAAATAATAATGACCACCATGATGTTATTAGCATGACGTGGGAAGCTGCCTACCCCAGACACTTATGTCCTACCCCCAGACACTTATGTCTTCACCCACGATACACTTGGCTCACAATACACAAGCTAATGTTCTCCTTAATAATGCTCTATGTGGCACTTTATTTGAGTGTCTTATGGGGGTTTTTAAGGTTTCAGAGAATAGTGCACTCGGATTCCTCTTGAGGGAGCTTCTGCCCACGCACACACACACACACACACACACACACACACACACAGTTTATCACGTTTCCATGGTAATGCGTCAGTGAAGGAACAAAACACCCTAAGCCTTTTTATCTAAGATGAGACAAGCAGGTAATTTAATAAAAGGCCAGATGAAGATCAGGCACGACGCAGGAATACGTGATGGTTTTCAGGACACAGCCAAACAAACATCGCAAGGAAAAAGCCTGAGGATTATTTATTAGCAATGTGATTTGAAGTTGACTGGATCAGAAAATGGTGTCATGGTGGTATGACAGCAGCAGGGGCAGAGTTAAAAAGTATCTAAAAAATAACAGAAATGTGAGCCATATCATCGACTGTGTCATCAAAACATATTATTTCTCATTTTTATTTTAAAATGTTACAGAGCTTTTTTTTTTTTTTTATTTAGAGGCACTTGGAGCTGTTCTTTAAATATGAAAGGATGGTGAAGACCACCAGCACAAAGTCTGATTTATTTATTTTACTATAAATACTAAGTTTCATTAAGAGGCTTATGATCACAGTAACAGTCTTATGCTGTAGTAAAACATGACTTCAAGCTTCTTTAAGGCACTGACTGGATGAATGCTAACAAGTATGAATTATTGTATTTCCACTCATTCTACTGGTGACATGTTACAATTATGTTTTGACAACTCTGTCATCATGATGTGATTTTCTGAGCGTGTCGGCTTGATTCAGGTCAAGTTGCCTTTCTAATAATACGTTTCTAACTCCATCTGTCTGTGTGACTGGATGATTCATCAAAGATCAAATGTGAAAGGGGTGGGAATGAAGCAGGAGATAAAAATACAGTACACAAAATAAGAAAATATCTTCCATTTAACCTGCACATCTGTTCTTTTCTCCTTCATGAATGTAGCCTTGTCATTGCTTGAAGGAACTTGTCTACTTCAATAAAATTTAAGGCTTTGTCATCAAAAAGCTTAATGCTCCTAGTAGTGTCATACTTGGTGAACAGATCTGATGGGAGATGTCAAAAAGCAATCTTAAACGCCTCCACGATAGATATAAAAAAGATTACCGTGCTTGCTCTCAGATGGATATGGTGATGTGGAGCCATCTTGTAGGATCACCACCAGCTAGATGATGCATGGGCTCAGGTAATCAGGTCACATTCCTTACTCGTTCAATACAATTCTAATAGATCTCATGACATAAACATGTCTCAGCATCCCTTAACAACCACCTCATCTTTGTCCAGAACTCAGCAATCTTGCATGAATATTAACACATGAAGTCATTTCCCAGACAATTATTCACTCTAATTAAATAAATCCTAATACATTTGTTTGTTACTTGATTTCTAGTTCTTTGTTCTTATTTCTTTGTGTTCAGTCTTAGCTCCTTTTCTGTAAACTGTGTTGTTCTCATTGTTGAAGAAAACTGCTTAAGCATCTCTTGTTTGTCTCGGGGTCTTTTGCTACAGAATGTTGCACAATCCAACAGACGCTGTGGGAAACCAGACTGCTCAACAGGTGGAAGCAGCTTGGAGGCTGTTCTCAGTAACCAACAACACTAAATCCAACACAGACACCAACAAAAAGAGCAACTTGCATCTATGCTCATTAAGTTAACACACCATCTGACTGACTAATCCACTTGTGAGTTCAGGCATGGCAAGTCAAAGTCAAAAGGTATTACATGTAGAAATGCTGTGTTCAGTGTTTGGTACAAACATTTTCTCTATGAAAGCTTTCAAGATGGCATTTATCATATCTGTCTTAAAGGTATAACAGTCCAGAGAGCACAACCCTGCACCCGTTGCCCTGTCACCACTCAGTGATAAACCACCTGAGAGGATTTCATGGTGCACATACATCCATCAATACTGGACCTCCAGTTGTTCCTAGAACTGCTCAGTTCCTGTCAGATTATTTTTTTTGTCTATCTGCTTTGCTGACATGGTAAAGTTAAAAAAATATATATTGGTCGTGGAGATACCTGTTCATGTTTCTTTTTTCCTCCCAGAATCAGAAGGTGTCATGTATCATCACTATACTGGTTGTGGTCATTTGTTTGCCTATAACATCGTGACCAATTCTTATTCATTTATAACATCAAAGGCCCTGTTGCAGAGTCACTTCGGTCTCCCGAAAAACACTGTTTCTGATTGCAGCCCTCGGTTTACCTTAGAAGTCTGGAGAGCCTTTGTGAAAATGTTATTTGTCAGCATATCAGCCTAACCTCCAGTCATTACCCAGAGTCCAACAGGCAGGTTTAGAGGCTAAACCAAAAATCTAAACTGCTGTTCATGTAGATCACTGTTCACTAACCATGTCCCTGGAGGTTTCTAACTTCCTGCAGGTTTCATCTAACACACCTCTGTTAGTTGAAGGCAATGATAGTCAGGTGGGCACAACTATGGTCAGAGCTAAAGTCTTCTGGAGGTAGATCTTCAGGAGCATGGTTGGTGACCACTGGTGTAGATTTCTCTGCCCAGAATTTTGTCGTTCTCTCAGCATTTGGTGTCACACCGTTTCAGGGTTACCTCAGCATCCAAGCAGCCTTGTTTCCATGGAACGCATCTCATCAGCCGTTTTTGGTACAATGGGAGGTATGTGAGCCTGGTCATTTGCAGCTTGAGACAGGCATAGTGTTGATCACTATACTTAATGATATTATTATATTCTTTGTAGATATTCAGGCAGATAGCCACTCCAAAGCAATCACATAACAGCTATATGGCCCTGTCATCTTGGGTCCTGTGTTTTATTAGAAGCGGCCCAGAAAAGGTTTTCTCGCCACTGTAGTTTGATAGTTTGAACCCCAATATGCAAGAAATAAACCAACCAAAGGGAGCAACTATTTACCCGAGGGAGACACTGTGGCTGCTTTAATAATCTGAGGAGTCTTCATGACTGACAAACAAGGACATGTGTAAAGTCGCTTTGTTCCTCCCTCAGCTGTTTGGTGTCAAGGTGGATGTTAAGAAGCTTTATTCCAGCATGACACAGTTTGTTTACTGTCATTTTGTTGACATATCAGTCAGGCAGGGCAGCTTTTGACAGTAGGCGCAGATATTCAGACTCATCCTGACAGTGTGTGTATACCCAGCGCCAACTTCTGACTGGTGGAGAAAAACACTGGGTTGGTTTGATATCACTGCTAAAAACATGCTGAAACGTATGGCAGTGGAAAAAAACAATGGTTCTGAAGGTTTCTATTTCTATGTATGTGAACAGCAGCAGAGGTGATAATAGACTATAGAACACACTACATGAATTTAAAACACAGTAACAGCACTGTGGCAGTGGTTTCAGTAAATGAGTAAAATATGAAATAAATAGACAGGGGAAGAATGGACTCAGGCTTTGAGTGACTATAAGCAATGAATGTATACAATACAAAGGAAATCTGGTCCTTGTGTTTGAGTAGTCTGTAATCCTCCCTTCACACATATTGTCTATCAATCACTAGCTACCTACTTTCCAAAAAGAAGCCCTTATGTCTGTTGGACTTAAGAACATGTACCTTTATACATAGGTGATGTGGTTTTTGACTTGATATCAATTCCTTGCATTTTTTTTTAAAAATACAATCTACTAAAACTAAAACAAAAATAAAAATTTTATGACTAAAGTCATAACACAGTTTGGTTTTCCTGGCAGATATTTCATGCAGGAAGTTGACAAAGTGATATTCCATGTATCACGGACGTCGCCATTTGTCAAGTCACATCTGGATGCAAGCATGCATTCATCATGAGGCATGACCTAGAATAGAATATGAAGCATATCCAGATGGGTTCATGGGTGCAGAAATCAATCAATAGCACTGACAGGCTTTTGCAAGCCAAAACTCTATAGGCAGGGGAAATGGAGCATGCATTGGCATGCACTTTAAGAACTCATGTGTGTTTCATCCAAAGAGATGGAAAATAAAGCATCTACATGGTCACATATTTACAAAGTAATAATTAATATTTGTTATGTGAAAATGCAATTTAAGTTGTGTAGTTAAATTAGGGATGAGGTTAGAATTTATACCCATTCTTAGGATTTAATTGGAATGAAATTAAATGACATTTATTAAATGACATTCTTGCTTGCTATGAGGCACTATGAGTACCCAATGATGCTGTATGGCCTGGCCAGTGCCCTCGCTGCGTACAGTGAGGTTCTTTGATTGGTATGAAATTAAATAACATTCCATGCCATTTGTTTGAATTTGTCTGAATTATTTACATATAAGAGGTTCAAATGCATAATACGACCTCTGGACTAGTATTCTATACTGAAGTATTTACCTCTGATTCTGCTCATGAAGCATCTCTACACTGTACACCTGAGTCAATCTGTTAATTTATTAATAAGCCCCTTTGTGAGGTTTACCCTTTAAAGTCACAGCTTATTTTTCAGTTATTCATTTTATCCAGGAACTAAATTATCAACAACTAAATTATAACCAATAGGAAAAATGTGTATTTATGAGACTGAGGAATATTGTTATGACAGAGCAGATCCAGGTGAATTAAAGCACTGGGGTGATAATTTTTCTACATGGATTACTGAGCTAATTGGATTGTTCGGTTTTCAAATTTGATGAGTGTTGAATAATTTCCTGTAACAGCAGCTTTGATGGCAGTATCACAGGTTCGTATTTACGTGCTTGTTCTAGTATGTTATCGTTTCTATAGGAACAGGTCATTCCTAGAGACTTGTTTGGCAGACACTCTAATTTTTAATTGCTAAATAATAAATTGTTAATTAATTTAGTATTAAGTTTAAATCAAACAGTTTATGGAGTTTTCCATAAAGTGATGTTTAATTTAACATTCTTGGAATGAGTGTCAATTGCCAGTGATTTGCAACAGTCAGTAAGATTTCAGACACGGGAAAGTTTACACTTTCCAGTTTATCTGTAACAAAAAAAAGCTGATTTTCATTTTGTTTGTTTTATTAACTTCAAGAGAGAAAAAAGTGAAACAAATGAGGGGCTGGTGAGGTCTGTTTACAGGCTGCTGTGTATATTGCAAGCAGTAACAGGAACTAGATCGTCTTGTAGAAGTTCCCCCGAATTTCATATGTAACTATAAGCAGTTAAATAACTTTTGGCCAATTCATCACACCACTCAGAAATTGATTTTTTTTCTATAACTGTATGGCCACACAAGTGTTCTCATGTCAACAATTAAGTGCAAGAAACCCAGGATGAAAACTGATTTCAAACTGCAGACTAATCCACAGTGATGTTTATGTTTAAGTATTTCAAGTAGAGAAAACTGTTCAAAATTTTTTTTAAATCTCTCATCCTAGAGTTTCCTGAATTTGCACATCACCTGCAGAGCTGAGAGACGAGGGACCATACAGCCGCAGGTGGAGAAGAGGGTCCATGTGTTGTAGGGATTCATCTTTTTGCCAAAGAATTTGTATTTCACAGCCAAATCTGAAAACCACAGAAACCTTTCAGAGAGGCACTATGCCGGTGTAATCAAAACTGCTGTGTTAACAACTCTGCAGATGAACCCTGGATGTTACATTTAAATAAAATGTTACTGGTCTTTTTAAAACAGCTTATGTGGACTAATATTGAACAGCGATGTCTGTCTAGTGCAAATCTTGCACAATGAGATAGAAATACTTCTCATTTTGTTTGTTCCCAAACATTTGAGGTTTTGTGTAAATTTATGACTTTGTGTGAATAGAAATTTTCTCTCAGTGTTAGATTGACAGAAGACCTACAATCAAATTATGAGCATGATGCACCTCCTAATACCATTATGGGTTGACAAAAAGAAATAATAAAGAGGTTTTTTTATTTTTATTTCTGTGACAAAATAATGAATGTGATTTGTAATATGTAGCTTATAGGCATATAATCATTCACTCAATTCACAAATCGAGTCGATTCATGATACTGGGTTCACAATTCGATTTTGCCAGGATATTAAAAAATATATATATATTACCAAAATATGCAACATTTATTTTCCTATTCTTTATCGTCTTAAATATTTCTTTTGTTAAATTACAAAAATATACTTTTATTTCGTTTTCTTAATATCCAACAATAATTATTTGGTTGTAACAATAAAATATGGTTGTAAATAATAGTAGCCTATTAACTAATCTATTCCTTTTAATAAAAATGAAAAAAAAAAGTTCATAACAAACATTGCCTTAAAAATTAAAAAAGCTCAACCATAGAACTACCTGCATTTGCTTCGTTTTTCTTTACCTTTTAGCAATCTCGTTGAATCTGTTCATAAAGTTAATTGCACAAAAGCTCTTTTCCTTTTTATATCTGTTTTCTTGTGCGTGTGCGTTTTCGCAGCACTCGAGGCAGTTTACTTACTACTTTAGCAGTTTGTTATTTTCGATTATGATGATGTCACATGTATTCCTTCTACAGTATGTTGTTGCGCCCTCTGCGGTCTAAACAACACAATTACACAATTACATCTAAGAAAAACTAAGAGATTAATCATGGTTCATTTTTTACTTCCTCGATTCAAAATGTCATAAATTTATATCATGATTCATCAATACATCGTTATATATCGATATATCGTTACATGCCTAGTAGTTACATTTTTTTTTCTTATACAGCATTTTGCCTGGGTTTACAGTTAATGATGATTATTATAACAATAAACAATAATGACTTGATGATGTTATTGATATAAAACCAAGTAGCAAACAATGTTATGGGTTTTACTTTATTGTATTTACATGATAATAAAATTGATCCTAAATAAAAGTGGTAACAATGGCAACAATAAACTTGTATCATTAATATTATATACTATACAGTGCATTCTTTTGCGATATAAGCATGTGGAAGTCTCAGTACTATTTGAAAATGCGAATGACAACACCTCATGGACAGTGCCACCTGTCCTCATGTCCTTACACTTGCACTGACTGACCTTACACTGCTCTCAACAATATAACTAGTGCATTTATATAACCACATTGATCAATTAGACACGCAGTTCAAATGCATTAGAGATGAAGATGAAGAGAGCACTAAGAGCTCAGTCCACTCTCCTCTTTCAGTGTGAATATAGCCTGGATAGCACCTTTCATTCTTCTCACTTTGGGCTTTGAATGCCTCTGAATTTCTACTCCACTCCCTGTTTCCTCCTTTTAAGTTGAGCTGCTCAATTCATAAGACATTTTTAACTCTTTATTCTCTGATTCACTTCTGAAATCAAATTATACATGCAGCCCTGCTTCAGTTCCATGCTCATCGTGTTTAAACTCCATCCTCCATGAGCTCCTTTTCTCAATATGTTTAATCCTTCCTGATAACATATACATAAAACAGTATAATTATCTGCTTATATTGTATATACTGCAGTGCCTTGAATTCTTCTCATTAAAAATCATTATCAGGAGAAAAGGTTTCTGCATTTTGAGAGTTTTTTTTGAGTTGATGATTTAAACTCACTTTCTTGGATAGCTCTGAGGTGACATAGTGGTTACGTAAGGAATAAAACTACAATTACTATTACTATTTCTACCCAGAAGTTGATTATTTTTCCAACAATTCCAACAGGCTCCTACAAAAAAACAGCAGTTTGTCAACACAACACAATTTGATTTTAATTAATTAATGAATGGCATCATATTTTTAACCACTTGTAGCTACATTTAGTTACTTGTACTCCACTTACGTTATAGCAGCAATAAACATCCATCCCTTTCTAAGTCCCGTTTGTGTCTCTCCCAAATGTAAATGGGTCAGCTCACCCTTCCCAGAATGCAATGCAGTGTTTTTGTTTTGAAAGCACATGACCACTACCTGCCAGCTCTCTGTGCGGCAACACCTCTTCAAATTCACTGTTAGTAATCCCTTCAAAACCAATCTTGGGCCTTTTCTTTGTTCATGTGTCATACATGGAAGCTTTAAACAAAATATGCCTTATCTTTTCTTTCCTTCATGGCTGCCTGTGAGACGGCTGAGGCAGAATGAGACAAATAAATTAGCTTGTCTTGGTCCAGAGAAACAGTAAGTCCAGTTCTTCATGCCACCCTGTTGTTGATTATTTTTGTCAAACAGCAAGTCACTGAAAGTTTCAGTCCTTACATAACTAAGGTTAGATAAGTTAGTGTTGTTACGAACCTGAGCATTATGAATAGTATTGGGTTGTTGTGCGGCGTTATTTGTCCTCCCAGCCTGCAGGTGGTGCTGTTTGTTTGTGTGTGTGTGTGTGTGTGTGTGTGTGTGTTTGGAGATGTAGGTTGCTGATTGGATGAAAGACTGAAGAGGCATGCTTTTTAAACGACTCTTGCTGAGAACGAGAGAGCTTTGATTTATTCTCCCATCTCCCAACCTGGCCATGCTGTACAGAGTGACAAGTGAATGTAGAGCTGATGCTAGAATTTTGGCTAGAAGTGAACTTAAACATATGTAATGTTCTTCCTGATTTTATATTGGAGTTGTCCTAGTTCTTTGTGTAACTGACCGTTCATTGGTGAAATTCATTGCAGTCCGGGTAATTGTAGGGGTGAGAAGCCATTTTCTTTCCTGTACCTTTTCCCTTGTTTTGTTAGGGAGTTAGGGCAGTGATCTGTATTTTCTTTTCTTTTCTTTCAGGGTACTTGGTGGGGGGTAATCCTAGTTTGTTTTGTTTATTATTTTGGCTGTGCTCACCCTGATGTTTGTTTACCCTGGGCGTTTGGAATATATTAATCTCTTGGACTGCAAGTTGGAGTAATGGCCGTTCTTGGGAGTGGGAGAAACAAAGGGCAAGCCTTTTTTTTATGCTATGCCCGGTACCCCTAGGCCGGGGTGTAAAAGTGTAGCAGGTTTAAGATGTTCATGGCAATAGATCCCAAGAAACGTAACTTGTGGCTTAAATATATTATCTTATGGCCATGCCTTATTAAATATAACCACTGTGTCACGTCTGAGGCTCTCTACTTTCTCCAACAGTCTATTTACTCTCCTAGTCTGCTTTTCTGCACAGCTCCTTGAGTTATATGAGGAGTGTTTGAACCCAGCACCCCCCCTCCTCATCATCTTTTACTCCCCATATGCTCGTGAAAGCGTCCCTGTTGGCTGTTTGTTGCTGTTGTGTGTGAAATATGCGTCAAGGCAGAACAGCTGGAAACCAAATTGGTGCATTTCAAAAGATGGAGCTTCCTCTTCTTTCCATGCAAATCCAGTATAGACAGAGCCAGAGCCGTGGGGGGTGTTATAGGTCTACAATTACGTTCAGCTTACTCATTCGACCTCTTTTTATGAGCTGTGCCAAAAGCACGATGCTGGTTTATTTGCAAATGGACGAATTTAGCAGTGAAATGTTCAACTATTTGGTTCTGTAAAACAATGCATTATTTAGAATAATGGTGCAAAACCAAATCATGGGAAACACTGAAACGTGACTGCTTGTCTTTATTTGAACTTTAGCTGCATGTTGTTACAGAATACAGTGACCGTGCTAAAGATTTTCTCAATTCTTTAAAGACTTAAATTAATATAATAGCTATGAATGCAAGAAACAAAAAAACCCCCAAACACCTGGAGCATCAATATGGAAGGAGGAATGTTGGTGTGTATGAGGACATTTTACCCTGCTTTATGTACATATCATTGATCATGTCTATTAAATGAGGTTTAAAATACATTTTGATAACTTTAAAATGTGAAATTGATGTACGTTGATCAAAACAAAATAAATTAGTAAAGCGCTTCGATGAGTAAACAATCTTGGAGATTGAGAAACCAGAAAAAAATGAACACAGGGTATATCTAAGACTTTGTAGTGAGATGATGAAAACCAGGAGTATGTGAACTGTGAGGAGGTAACGAGGGACAGGAAGAGTGAGAGTTCACAGGACCTGCAAGTGACTTAGCATTCAGGTGATGGTGTGGACCTGTCAGGTTAGACAAAAAAGATAAAAAAATGAAATTATTACGACATACTTCATTGTTAAAGTGGAACTGCCCTTCGCGAAAGGCTTCTCTCAAACCCGTCAGTGGTAGCTTCCTCAGATCTAATGCTTTGTGCCTTCTAATTTCTCCTCACTGTTTCTGTTTCTTAGCACCTGATAACGGTTGAACTGTATGCCTTTAAACTAGAAGGTGTTTGGCAAAAGAGTGATACAGTAATACCCAATGGTCCTCATATTAAGGACATACACACACTGCAGTTGGGAGTTGTCCTCATATGAAGACAGAGGGGTCTCATGAAGTTATTAAGGTAGGACTTACCTGTCAATCATGGTCTATGGAGCTGTATGCGTACATAGCCATTTCGTCTTTTACACCATTCTGATATTTCTGTTTCGATTAGTTGTTTTCAGAATTGTTATGCACCAGTCACTAGTATTTCCTACATTCTGTATGTATGAGCCAAAACATTTGTACAGATAATTTATATTTGACTAATATTAATAATAAAAACACATTTTTTAAATCTTTTTTGTCATGTTGTTAAACCAGCATCTACAACCCTGAATCTTCCCCAGTTACTTTAACAGAAGGGTCAGCTGTAGAGAGATGTTGACAAAACAGAATACAAATCTACATCATGATCAGACAGTGAGAAAAGTTCCTTTGCACTCACTTTGTGGAACTACGAAGTCTCCCATAAGAACTGCAGTCCGGGATGCGCCGTGTACGAGGATGCTCACAGCGTCAGGCGAAACAGGATGAAAGTTTACGTTCTCATCAAGAAATTTTAAAGCGGTGTCTTGGGAAAAAATGAGAATTTTTGTGAAAGTGTTTTAATTCAACAAGCACATAAAAGATGAGGTCTTTCTTTGTGTTTTGTCCTTTTCCGCCACTCTGTTCTCAAGGTTTTTTAAAGACGATTAACAAATGTGAAGACTGCTCTCCCTTGATCATTTGTCCCGATCCATCGCTGACTTGAAGGACAACACGAGCACATTTGAGCCTCATCCCATCATCACTGTGGCAGTCTAGAATTGTATTAAGAGTCTTAATTTATGCTTAGAATTTTTGCCACAAATTAGATTTAAACAATATGTAAGGTTTCAAAAATAATATCACTGAGCAGTTTTCTCTGACACTGTAGCTTTGTCACATCAGCGCCCGATTGCTCAGGGAGCGGAGCTTCCTGATTGGACTACAGAACCCATCAGCCCCTGCATGTCATAAGAACTGTTCAATGCCTTGATTTAGACTAATCATGCCCAAATGTAGCACTCTGTTTAAGTTCGCTTTGCGATATGGTCCTTTGTCAAGGTTTTGTTGTAGATCTAGATCTTGTTCATGCCAAGTTTTTGTATCCTATTCCGAGTCCTAGTTTTGTTTTTGTCTTGTTTAGTTCTGTAAATACATTTTTAATTCTGCTCCTACATCGTCCTACTTACCAAGATCCTGCTAAGCACTGATCATGTGATATTAGCCCATATTAGTGATTCCTAAATCTAACCACAATGCCTTATTTTACATGAACTGATTTTAAGACAACGAGACTATCATTTTGATCATAATATTCTTTTTCTTGGTTTTCTGTATTGATTTAGATGTGTGTTCATTATTGTGTTGAAAGATCCATCTACCAAGTCTTAGCTTTTTGTCTAAAGCAACCAGGAAAATAATAATGATCCAGGCGAGCGAAATTCATTCAATGCAAATTGAATAGCTGTTTTTTAAAGCATGGTGGTGCCGTGGTTAGCATTACGGCATACTACACCAGCTAATGTTTAGATTTGTTAGGAATTTATTTCAGAAACAAAGTCGTATTATGGTTTATGGGTTTATAGTATATGGAATGTATTGAGGAGAAAGTAAAGATTTTTCTTCTGAAATGTATTGAGAAAAAGTGTGAAGTGAAAGAAACATACTTTAAAATAAAAGACTCTCATCGTGTTAGTCATATACACAGCTCTGTTCTTGCTGCACTGTTTACATTCATATGTTTGAATAAGAACATTTTAGTTGTACAATCCAAACACATTTTCAGAACAAATGCAGCTCTAAGACCCACAGCAGCCTCATGTTCTCTGAGTGTTAGTGATGATTACTGATGGTTATGGCCTAGCAGAGCCAGATACAGATCCATTTAACTGCCAATTCAACATCATGGTGTTCTTTGAATTTTAATACAGGGACAGAATGTGAATCCCATCATCTGGCACATGCTGTCGAATTTTAACAACAAAATAGTCTCAGTAGCAGCCAGACTTCTGATTTAAAATGAACTCATGCTGACGTGTCCTTAGGCTCTCACAGATTCTGGTGTAACTGCTCCAGGTTAAAAAGCTACTGTACACCAACCTCCAGGACATCTGATGAAATTCGAGTGGCAGAGTGATAGAGAGTGCCATCTACTTATTCATATATCATCTGATGAGTCTTTTTTTTTTTTTTTTGGCATTTTTAAATTGCAGCTTGCCTTTACGTTCCATCTTATTGGATTTACCAAAAAATGCATTTCAGACTGCATTTTCTATCCCTTCTTTGTGATGTTTTCAAGGTGGGGTCTTGAAATCCTCTCTAAGGCATACTTTATACATAAGTAATTTTACAGTTTTTTTGGATTGCTTACACACTAAAATTAAAAGTAGTACACTATTAGCAAAACCTTACACTCAAGAAGCA
>JAQMYM010000035.1:24733201-24752464 GCA_030014255.1 Parauchenoglanis ngamensis
TCTCGCCCCAAGATGCTGGGATTGGCTCCAGCTTCCCCGCGACCCAGACGGATAAAGCGCTATAGATGATGGATGGATATTTAATGCATGTTTAAAGTGTTTGTTTTATCGGATGACTGTATTGAACTAAACTAAAACTGTGGATTATATCTACATCCATGTCATTTATAATTGCATTATAATAATATTTAGCATTATTTCTTTAGCACACTCATCTCTGACCACAGCTTTCTCTTTCCACAGGGAGAGAGACTTGTAATTCCTAATTCATATTTGCATTTTGTCCTGATGTTTATGTTTGCCTGAAATAATTTAATCAGATCCACTGATCAGGTACGATGAGGAGTGATGGTGAAACATTTTAAACATATAAATAAAAGGAAATGAGTGCTCTTGTAAATCTGAGGCCAGGGTCAGTGCTGTCCTTGTCATCTGCTCTGAATGAGACAGAATGAAGTGCTTGATTGCTTTTTAGCATGATAAACATGAGCAGATCATTAATTCAGCTCAAATGGAAAAGCATTGTTTTGGACACTCAAACAACATTAATAGAAAAGAAAATCATTACGAACACAAAGGATCTTTCAGTCTCCTGAGAGAAGCATTTACGCATTTCAGATAATGAAAGACTCCAAACCAGTAGGTCATGGAAAATAAAAGCCACAATGCTGTCGCATAGTTTGTGACTTGGATCAAGTCCAGATGAACAGAAGTCTAGATTAATGCAAATGAATGTGCATCCTGCTCTGAAGGACTGAAATGTAGCAGTCACTCTCTCCATCATGATGTGATATAGTGACTGGTGTGTTGTAGGAAAGGAAACAGTTGGCACTTTCCCTCAAGCATCATAATATTAACAGCTTGTGATTCAGAAAGCTGTAGTGGCTTCAAACCCATAAGCCATGCAGGACAAAAGATATGCATGATAAAAAGTGTAATTTATATAGTGCTTAGGATACATAATAATAATAATAATAATAATAATAATAATAATAATACACAGCCCATGTTTAGATAACACGCTCCTCTATTATGCTAATGATGATATTACAAGCCATCTTGTGTGAATGCATTATAAAATACAAAAAATAATTTAAAAAAAACTCCAAAACTAAGCATCTGTCTACAAAGATCAGGAAAAAAATGCATATATTCATTTGGTACACAGATTCTTTCATTCTCAATGGTTTTTGGCCAGTGAAACTATGTTAAGGACCCGGAATGGGGTCAACATATTACTCCTACTTTTTAAATAGTATTATGAGAGGTTCAAGCACATTTTCTACATTTTAAAATAATATTATGAGTAATCTAAGCCCTGTTTTTACTTTTATAATAGTACTATTAGTCCAAGAATGACTCTGACTTTTAAAATAGCATTTTAAGAGGAAGGCAAGTATTACAAAAGTATTACTTTTAAAGTAGCATTATCAGGGGTCCAAGCATTATTCCTACATTTAAAATAGTGTTATGAGTGATGGGTCCTAATTTTAAAATAATATTATTGGGAAGCATTTTTTCATGCTTTCACAAGAGCATGGGTCCAAGCATATTTCCTTATTTTAGTAAAATATTATGAGTGGTCCAGGCATTGTCCCTATTTTTAAAATAGCATTAAGAGGGATCCGTAGCAGTACATAAGACCAGGAAAAGGCCATGTATCTGTTTATCTGAAGTGAAGATGTAGCAATAACAACACTTAGGCTATTAGGAAGAAATAAAGAATTAGAGCCATACACTTTAGTGTCTTATGATTGTTGAATTTATGTTATTGTGCTTGAGCTGTTTGTATCTAGTGCACTATATAGTGTGTCTACAGATATTAGATAAACTTCCGTGGCCATTAAATGAAAATGAGAGGATGTGGTTTGGAGCTCCTCCCGTGTGAGTTTGTTGTGTTGTATGTTGATTGGCCGTCATGAGCTAGTCACATAGAATTATTCAAATGTATCTTATATGACACATTTATTTATTCTGGATTTTACTTTTAGCCCAATATTACTCATAATGAGTTATTCTAATGAGTCTCCTGCATGATGTAAATAAATTCAATGATGAGTCTTTTTTTGGAAATATGAAGTTATACTTTGTTTATAAGTTGGTAAAATAAATGAAAGTTACTTTTTCCTCACAAATTGTGTCGATTAACTGGTGCGTATGCTAATTCTTCCCTGAGGAATTCCAGGTTTTTTGGCTTTAGGATATCAAATACTGTCCATCAGAATCATGAGGTAGTAAAGTGTTCAAATATTCCCAGCGCAAAGTAATAGGCAATAGAAAGGTGTATCTTGGGTCCATTGGACGCCTAAAAACCTTGAATGTATGTATTTTTGAATCGGATAATTAAAAAATGCTTTGCTTAATCAGGATTAAAACTAATTCATAGAACTTCCTAAACAGGCCTTGCTGGTGTGTCACATATTTGAGGCGGATTGTCTGAAACATTACAGATTTTCTCTAATTTGTTATTCTTAGGCTCTGATTGACTAAGCGCCAAAATAACTAAAAATACAAACTGCTAATTGCTTGTGCAAGGAGATGAAGAGATAAAAGCTTTCTGCAAAAAGTGGGCATGTTACAAGTGGTTCGCAAATAATAAAAGTGTAAATTTAATTCCTGCTTTTGGGTTGTATGAATTTGTTTAGTGAGTCTCACTGATTGTGCTAAATCAATCTATCTTGCATCATATTTGTCTTTTATTCTTTTAGCTAATACCAACTTATATTCATTATGGCACAAATGCAAAACCTGGACAGCACATGTTCGCCTGATAGAAGCAATCTTCCTTAAGCCAGCTTGCACATTTTGCATGTTTGCATGTGTTTTTTTTACACTCACAAGCGGTAATGAATCAGGCCCTGAGTCTTTCCAATCCACCCACACGTTAAATATCTGTTTTTAAGCAGCAGTAGATTGGTGTTAGCTCTTTAAACACCTCCTCTCTGGCACGATATTGACTCTTTATGTCAGCAATACTTCTCAGCAAATGTGTTTGTCTATATTAATTGCTGCTTAGCTGTGCGTATAGTCAGCTCTATCACAAATTCATACGGATGAATAATTTTCTGAAAGATGTTGTTGTAGGTTTTTGATGCCTGAAGCAGTTAAAGTTTAAATCTAACATCTGTGTATGCACTGTATGTGCAGTATGTGTGTGTGTGTGTGTGTGTGTGTGTGTGTGTGTGTTTGTGCGTGTGAGCTTGACAATGTGTTTGTGCTTGCCCAGGACCGGGCATGACAGAGGAGTTACAGTTTCTCTGTAACATGAGAAGCTCTTTTTTTTGGAGGTTGGAGGAGAAAACGCTGCTATAACGGAAGTTATACAACAAATATAACTATAAATGGATAAAAAGTATGGAATTCTTTGAAAAATGCTAATAATAATAACTTGTCATCATTGACAAATTGCAGTGGTATAAGAGTAATAAAACACTTTGGAAATAATGAACTTCAGGGGGGTAATAATAACTCCACCATCTTGTTCTTGAATCTTTTTCTTTACCAGCATTAAACAAGTGTTTTGTTTATTTCTTGCTGCTCAATGTTGTTATCATTGTCATTATAATTTTACTCTGATTACCAGTAAGCTATTTATTGATAATTCCTTTTTATAAGAGATTTGTTTCAATGTTATTATTAGAAAAGATCTGTTTCTTACGTTGTGTTATATTGCTGTAATTCTAATGCCATCCTGCTGTAATTAGTCTTTCAAGTTGGTATTTAAAATGAATCCTGATTAAAATGTTATTAATGACAGCAGTCTGAACCAAATGCAATGCCTCTTAGAGATGTTTAAAATGTGTTATATTGGAGAACGTATTTCATGTGTGTGCTGAACATAAAAAAAAATAAGAATAAGAAAAGAATTAAGGCAAATAAACTGAGTGAAGTAACGATGCAACTGAATCTCTAAAAACAACAACAACAATAACGACAACAAAAAAAAACATGATTGGCAACTTTTAATAAAATGAATTATACTAATTTGTGCATTGTTCGTTCTTTGCATTCTCTGTTTTCCTGTTTCGGTTTTAAAAAACAAACAAACTAACAAACAGACAAAAAAAAATCAACAGCGAAAAAGATTCTGTTGCTTTATTTTTTCCAATTTGGTTCCAAAATGCGTACGCAGATTTATACTAATGGTATACTTTGCATGAATTAAATTCTAAAGCAAATTTCCCCTAAAGAATGCTGTTTACTTCATTAACTGTGAAAGCAGCAACGTATTTAAAATCTCTGCAGGTTTGTTGAGTTTGATTGCTTGATATGCACTGAATATACTGTATGTATTCATGCACAGAAACTATACTGCACTGACTGTTTTGATTGAGCTGTGTTATAGCTACAGCTGTCCGGATTTGTCCCTCCCCGCGTGTTGGATCGACAAAGATAATTGTACATATGGATACTAGTTTTCTAAATACAAACAAGGCATATTGTCATGAGGATAGAGCTTATCCAATGTGAATTTGGTCCCAACTAACTGTAACAATGTAACGTAATATAACATCTCGCCCTGATACTCATCCTCCAGACCTCCAGAGGGCAACCTCGCCCGAATTCTGAAACACTTCTGTTGTTTTGTCGAGCGCTTCCTGTTAAACTACTATACATTCAGCACAGGAACCTGAACATCTGTGCGAAAGCTTACAGTTTGGTCTTCCGTGTCTAACCGTGCCTTGCCTCATTTTTGCCTTTATCCTAGCACTGATGCTGACTCTGATATTTGGTATTTCTGACCCTGCTTTGTCTTGTGGCCATGATTTTGACTATTCTATTTAGATTAGTCTGCTTTTCATGTGTTTTGCTAATGACTCCGACTGGTTTTTGCATTGTTGAAATGATCCCTTGAATACGGATCAGTACTCTGCCTCCCTGAGGCCTGCGATCATGCGCTTCGTCATGATCCTATGAGTTGTACACGCGTCTCAAATGGGTTCTTCAGTGTGACAGAGTATAAAGGCCTGTTTTGTGTTTCAAATTTCACTGATTAGCGCTTTCCTAGTGACTCTATTTCCATTCAGTGCTTTCCCAACACTAGAAGAGATTCAGAGGACAAGCAGCGTATCACCGAGGCAATTAGAAATAAAACCTGAGTGCTTGTCGTGTTGAACAGAAATCATGGGATATTTTTCACCTCCACTTTAATGCTAGGGTTTTTTAAAAAAAATTTAAAGAAAGCAAAAAGGGGAAAACAGCAGTGTGGCAAAAGGGCATTTTAAATCCTGCTGTTTTTATTCATGAGGCGAGAAGCGAGGCGCTATTTAGAATATTTATCAGTGTGTTTAAGAGAACCCGAGTCACAGGAACACAATCTGTGCACAGGATTGGCAGAAAACCCATTACAGCTGTTATTTGCCAATGTAATGCAAATAACATTACAAATTGTATTTGTTCATCACTCAGACCCAGACCATATATATTAAGCACTACTCACGATTGGTCTGCACAAATATTTGAATGTTTATACACACAGCTATCTGCAAGACGGCAGAACAGAAAAGGCAACCTGACTGTAAATCTCAGATGTCGTCTACTACATTGTTCTCATTTTGTATTTGAACTTGTAATATTCTGTATATGCTCTGGATAGAAAACACACACACACACTTTTGTCTTGCTCTCCTTATTTAAATATTTATTAAGCTAATTAGCATGATGACTACAACTAAATCTGACCCTAACCTTAACCTCAGTAACAAAAAGGAAACTATTTTTTTTTTCTTTCAAATATAAATTCTGAAGTGGTTTGTTAAAACAACAACAACAACAACAACAAGCTGTTTTCTTCATGGAGACCAGACAAATGTCACCACAAGGTCAAGACCATCAGATTCCTATACTTGTGGAGAAAAAAAAATACAACCTTGCATGCACACACACACACACACACACACCCTTTATTACTTTTCATTACTATTACTATTCATTCTGTTTCGGCTCCACATCGGGTCACATTATTATTATTAGGCTCAGATTATGTGTTCTTGCAGAAATGGTAAAGTTGTGTACTATGATTTCCTGGTAATCTCTCTTGCATTATTCGGTCAGTTAAAAAAAAAAAATGTTCAATAGAAAAGCAATTTTTTGTGGTATTGTAATGTGTTTTGAACACTGAGTATCATGTAAACAAATCATAAAGCCTTTACGATAGCTGTATTTTCATAAATAATGATGTGCATTACTTCATGCCTTATGATATGAGAGTGTTTTCATTGCGGATTATAACTACGATCGCGGTAGAAAGTGTTACTGAGGAAGCTACAGATTCTTCATCATTTATGTCAAAGGCACTGAATTTAACTAAAGGAGCTGTGATTAAGGCGTCCCATGGTGTGATCTACTCTCATCACCCATCTGTGAGAACAGGATAAGGCATGAGAAGAGGTTTTGTTTCCCACCGTATCACCGTTTCTAATTGCTAAACTTTTTTTTTTTAAATGGACAATTTAAGCATTTTAGACAATTGAAACATGTTGGATAACTTCACATTGTCTGAATGTTTTATATAGTCTGTGAACCAGTGGGGCAGCAAAAGATGAGTGCTAGTATTCACGGGAGGGAAACGTTTGCTGGTGTGGATGTCTCATGTCTCTGGCAAATGAGATTATATGAGAAAAACAAGAAGAAGTGTAAATCATAAGAAGGATCGTGTAAGAAGGAAATCATAAAAACGTCTTTGATTGGCTGATTTTAAACTGCTGTACTGTATGGGCCTGGTTTTACATGGTGAATTCTTTTTTTGGTTGTTTTGTTTGGTTTGTTCGTTTGTTTATTCGCTTGTAAGCGCATAAAAATTTAAGAATGATGCTTCACCACTTGCTTTCTTGCTTACTTTGGGTCCACTGAGCCTGCAGTACCTGGACTTAGTGAGTGATTTGGGACATACTGGGACAATCCGTAATGCATGATGCTTAAATCCATTTAATGCTTTAAAAAGCAATAGAGCTCCTGAGTGGAGCAACAGAAAGGCTTTTGCCCTATCATCTAGAGATCTCATCTTGGCACCGCCACACAATGGTCGTCCATGGTAATGAGATTCAACGCTGAGCATGGTACGACACCACTCGTCATCAGTCCATGCCTCTCGGTTATGGCACCACTCCAAACGCAACCGCCTCTGCGCTGGTGTTAACGCCAGCCTATGCATGGGATGGTGAACCAGTAGTCCGGCTGATGCCAGTCGTCCACAAACGGTCACACGGGGTGTTCTAGAGAGTCCAATACCTGCATCTGGATGGCAGACACGGATGTCATGGGGTTCTGTAATGTTTGGCGCACAATATGACGATCCTCCCTTGGTGTAGTGCTGTCGAGGGGCTGGGATAAACTCGACACTACGCGACTCGTGCGCTTGCGGATGCTGCCGCTGTGCAAGCAGTGAACTGATTATACTTGTGCATATAATTTGATGATTCCACCAGGCGGCAGTGCAAGAAATCATCACTGTGAGGAAACAAGGTCTGGTTTCTCTGTGTTGTGAGTTGAGGGAAGACGTCAGATACCAAAACTTGAACATACTGCCACCCAAATTTTTGCTGGTACTGCAACTCGTGCATGCGTCGCGTAATTTCTGAATACGTGTTCGGAGCATGCAATAATAATAATGTAACTTTTTCTTCTTGAACAGTTGTAAGTATGGTGATAAATCGGTCACAAACCTGCAGTCCAAAATGACTGATGACATGAGTCGTTATCAGACACACTTCAAAATCAGCTTTTAAAAAGCCGCTCTGGCTGTCACGGGAAACATGACAAATGTGTTTATTGTTTAGTGTTGTGAGTGTGATAAAAAAACAAATGAATCAAGATATGGTGCAGGCAAGAACAAGATCATATGTAATAATAATAATAACAATAATAAAAATAATAATAATGATGATAATAAAACCTTTAATGTTATATAAATGTTATAAATAATCAAATTAACATTTTTAATCCGTGGAGCATCTACTATGGTTAAAGACTCTCTGTGATGGATGAGTTAATATAAAGTGTCTTAATATACATTAAGACTCTGTTTTGTGCATATATTTTAAATATATTCTGGCTAATGTAATTGACTTTTTTTTTTTGACGCACTCCTTTATACCTGGTCTTACTGATAATACTAGAAGCATTAAAAACTCGTTTGAGGTCATTTGTTTTAAGATGGCATAAAATAGATCTTCCTTTTTTCAGAGATTGTTTTTTTAATGATTGAATTTTTTTTTTTTGCATTATTTTGCCATAACAGAATAAACCGCCAGGCTTTATTCTTTATATGGACCAGTGAACTTGTCTCTAATCAGAGGTGTACCTCAGACTTAGCCTCAAGAATTATCAAGAAGAAAAGATATTTTTTTGTTTTCCTTTCCAAATGTATTGTTTTCTCTTTTCAAACTCTTACTTATAGTCACACAACCTTGAAGTGGTGTTTAGACACAACATGTGTTTCACACATTTTCACATGTAGTGCATGTGTTTTCATTTTCATGTGTGATTTCTAGGATTATGTATTTTATTTCAAGTTATTTAATGTTAAATTATTATTAACATGCCAGTTTAAGGATATAACATGCTGAAATGCACCTATTATTCATATATATTACTCACAAACAGTACATTATTAACACTGTAAGCAAAATAATACTAAAGTGCTATGTTACAAGCTTGAAGAATTTTAAAAGGGTGTGGAAGCCATTTTGTTAAATTAAACCAAATTCCTAGCAATTAATGTTATACTTACAACTATGACTTTTCATCAGAAATATTTTAAGCCATTTTTATTTTTAAATTTTGTGAACTACACTCAGGACATTTTAATAATTTGTGTAAGATTCCAAGTAAATCTACTTACACATCTGAACCATGTGACTCTGAATACACCTAAATTTCCCCCGTAAAATTGGATTGGATGTATTTTCAATGTTGGAGGTAACCAGCGAATCATCAGTGGCGGGTAGGCAGAGAGTACGCTGACACTTTTTATTTCCCTCTAGAGAATCTGTAAACCAGTTTCAGTACAGTACATGCTCTTAATTTGCTCTTAAATTATATACAATATGCAGCTGTAGTAATGCACTTTATTTCTGTAATGCAATATAGTATTGTAAGGGGGCTTTCTCTTTCCATTACACGCACACATCACTTATGGAGGGTCTGCCATAAGTGATGTGCGAGGAAGTGGAAGCACGGCAAATGGGCAAGGGTCTGTGCTAGGCTAAGGGCTAATCCCAACCAGTTGACTCTTCGTCCATTCTACTCTCCAATGTCTGTTCCCTAAACAATAGACTGGACTACATCCGACTTCAGCGGGCTACCCAGCGTGAGTTTAGGGATGGCTGTGTCTTTGTTATCATGTATGCTGCCATTTAGCTGGATGGTCTCATCACATTCATACCTACAGAAATGCAGCTCTGTGCGGTAAGACTTGTGGCGGTGGCTTGTATGTTTATATCAACAAGTAATGGTGCAAGAACTCTGCTAGTATCTAGTTACTGATCATCACTAGTGGAGTTTGTACTAGATGCAGACCATTTTATATACCACAGGAATTCATGTACATGTTCATGAATTCATGTGTACATTCTGCCCAGTGCTAATGCTAAAGATGCGCTCTGTGAGCTGGTCAGGGCTATTGGCGAGGGGCAGAATGCACACCCAGATGGACTGTTTATTGTCACTGCAGATTTCAACCACGCAAATCTCAAATCAGTGCTCCTGAAATTCCATCAGTATCAGAGCCCTGCCCCCACCTCGGCTACTCAGACCACATCTCTCTTAAGCTAATATGCCAGCATACAGACCACTCATCAGATGCTGCAAAACGGTTATGAAGCAGGCGAGAACCTGGCTAACAGGAGCCATCTCTCTCTTCAGGATTGTTTTGAGCACACTGACCAGTATATTCAGGGATGCCGCAACTGATGGCGACAACACCAACTTGGAGGAGTACACGTCATCAGTGACCAGCTAATTCAGAAAGTGCGTAGATGACGTCACTGTCTCTAAGACCATCACTACAGGTTCTAACCGGAACTGCCATGTGTGAACTGCTGAGGAGCTAAGACTCTGACTTCAGAGCAGGTGACAAGGCAGCCCTAAGAACAGCAAGGGCCAAACTGTCTCAGGCCATCAGAGCAGCAAAGCACATACATGGCCACAGAATCCACAGCCACGTCCAGGAAAGTGGGGACACGTGGCACATGTGGCAGGGTATCCAGGCCATCACCGACAACCTTCCTGCCAGATGTGCTTCTACGCACGGTTTAACATAGAATGACGTAATGGTGGAGAACCTCTCCTGGTCCCTTAACACCAGCTCCATAGCCAAGAAAGCCCAGCAGTGTCTCTACTTCCTGTGAAGGCTGAGGAAAGCCCATCTCCCACCACCCATCCTCCTCACATTCTACTGAGGGACTGTTGAGAGCATCTTGAGCAGCTGCATCACTATCTGGTATGGAAACTGCACCGTATCAGACTGCAAGACCCTACAGCGGATAGTGAGAACAGTTGAGAAAATCATTTGAGTCTCTCTTCCCTCCCTCACAGACATTTACCACGCACACTGCATCCGCAAAAGCCTCCAGCATTTTGGACGACCCCACACACCCCTCACACACACTCTTCACCCTCCTGCCATCTGGCAAGAGCTACTGAAGCATTTGGGCCCTCACTGCCAGACTATGCAACAGTTTCTTTCCACAAGCCATCAGACTCCTTAATACTCAGGGATTGAACTGACACACACACGCGCACACACACACACACACACACACACACACACACACACACACACACACACACACACAAATGAATGCATTCAACTGCTTCTGCAGTTTTTGCACATGTATGTAATTCTTTGGAACTTATATGACTTGCACAACTCAATACATCACTGCACCTTATTATCACTGGGACTGTGTACTGGTTCGTGCTGCACTGTCTCTATGTTGCACCGTCTCTATGTCTCACTGTCTTTATGTCCTTTATTGCACTGTCTTGCGATGTGTCTGCAATGTTCCCACATGTGTGCACTTTATGTAGTCTTATGTTGTCTTTTGTTACACACGTGCACTTTTTGTAATTCTGTGTTGTCTTGTATTCAGCACCTTGGTCCTAGAGGAACATTGTCTTGTTTCATTATGTACTGTTTCATCTGTATATGGTTGAAATGACAATAAAAGCCACTTGACCTGACACTTGACACTTGAAGATCCAAATCGTGACGCAAATGGAAAAATCAAAAACATGTATATCAAAGGAAAGGCAATGTCAAGATCAATAATGCAAAATGCAAGTAAACAAAGAGCATGAACAAAGACTTGGCTTTAACTATGAACAGCTTAACACTTCACAAAGAACTCAAAGAACTAAAGACCTTAAATAGGTTGACCAGTGATTACACACAAACACAAAACAGGTGAAAACCATCAGTAGTCAGGGGACTATGAGCGGGGGAGTGCAGAGGAATGATGGGAGTTGAAGTCTTCATTGGCCATGTTTGGAGGCCACTGAGACTGCTGGGAAACCGAATCTGTGGAGCAGTGAGACAAGGAAGAGGGTGGCAGAGGTAATGTGTTCACTACTGAACATAACACACCAAGAATACTTGGGCTGATATATTTATTTATTTGTTGGCATTTTAACATGTAACAAATGTTGCTTATAATGTATACTGTTAATAATTTTAAATGAATTATACCTATTGCTGTTAACATCTTTTCATGAATAATTATACCAATGGCATATGAGTTCATAGGTCATTATTTATATATGTCTTTTACAGAAAGTGATCTGCTGAAATAAATAGTGTTATTAATTCATTAATTAATTTTCGCATTTGTTGTGAAGTCCCTGTGAAAAAGCTGCTACCACAGAAACCATTATATATTAGAATAATTTTTAAGCAGTGTGAAATAAATGTCTCCTTAGATAAAATTAATTAATTTATTAATTGATTAACTAAAAATCAATTAAATTAATCAATAAAAAGTTAACTTAATTGTTCATTAACACCAATTAGTTTGGTAATTAATTCATGTTAATTCATTATTTAATTAATTTTGATCTAAGGAGACATTTATTTCACACTGCTTTAATGAATTAATTAATTATCACGGTGGAACAGGTTTGGGCCTTTTAGTTCCAGTGAAGGGGAATTGAAGCTTTTCTAGGAAATTGTGTGCTTCGAACTTTGCAGCAACAGTTTGGAGAAGATCCACATAGGTGTGTGATGATCAGGTGTCCATAAGCTTATGTACAGTATGTTAATAGAGTGTATCTCTGTGCGATCTGTTTTAAAAGTTGCTTTGGCCTTTAGTTTAATTCACAGTTTCTTATAAGAGGTAAGTATATCAAACACCTTTTCAAAAAACAGGTCCAATGAATTAGTCTGCCATGCTAAAAAGTGGTTAAGCTGCTAACTAGCTAGCTTTATTTCACTGCAAGTCATAGTAGCAAGCCAGACCTACAAACAAATAAAAAAAAAATCAAAAACAAATACAAATAACCAAACATAACCTTATAATTAAAATATTTTTACAATATACTAACTACAAAGATAAAATAACAAGCCGTTGTAGTAATGCAAAACTGTCAAGTTCAAGCACATGCCTGGTGGTGATATGTTTGTGATGTCAGTTGTGTACATTATCATTTTGGTGATTAGCAGTTAGTTTCAGGGTTCTGCCCCTTTGAGAGATCTCCCTGTCACCATAGCAAGAACCTGGTTGTCCAGGCGAGACAAGCGAAGACCACACTCCAATAAACTCTGAGATCATCTTTTTTCTTTAAATGAAATAAACAAAGATATATTGCAGTAAGATATTTCATAATTTGAAATTAAATATTGAATTGCAGTATCATGAGGTTTTTTAGATTTCCCCATAAGATGTAAATCCTATATTCATGTTATAAAGATGAGTTTCTTCTGCCTACCATAAATCTGTCTGTAAAGCGATCATGGGTTTGAGAAAGAAGCTAAATAAACTGAACTTTTATCCTCATCTCCAACTGAATCATTTATAATATCTGCTTTAAGAGGAATGACTGAATAATAATCAGAAATTTTAAGGCGTTAACTGGAGCTTTTTTGATGAGATTACACTAAGACAGATGGCATGTGTGGCGCTCGTGTCAAGCACAGACCACAGACAGCACGAGTGGCTGTCACAACCAGGATGCTGTGTACGTTATTTCAAACAAGAGGTGGAAATTAATATGCAGAGTATCAGTGATTTTGGCACGTGTTGGATGAAGGGGTTTATTTAAAAACATGCAGCAAAAAAAAAAAATTAAGAAGGAAAAATCCAATATGGTGGTCAAACAGGCAAACAGTCAGGAGATCAAAGTGATCAAACAAACAGATCAAACAAGGATCAAAATGATCAAACAAACAGATCAAAACTTGAAAAAGAGCCAGCAAGGAATACACTGCTCAAAATCATCACTAGAACCATCTAGAAGCAAAACTTCATGGGTGAATTAAAAGGAGTGGGTAATGATGAAGAGGTGCCTGTGATCAGGGATGTGAATCATATGGTGTAGTCTGTAGTTCATTTTATGTTTTAATGTAATCACTCGCTGATTCTGAGTGTTTGATTCTGCTTAAAGCCTAGTAATTTGACATAAAAAGACATTGGACATTTTTTGGACATCATAAAAAGATTGGACACTTTTCTTTCTTAATGAAAAACATACTGTAATTTGTACTGTTAATTCCAGCAAAACATGATATACCCTGCTATCACTTATGTTATAAACAGATGCTCAATCAACACTCTCTCTCTATTCATCTATATTAGACAGCATTTAGGATATTGAATTTAGGAAATATGACCTCTAAAATTTCCCCAGTTTCAGTGTTTACGATACCACTGGAAGCTTCCATCAGTGAGATGCCTCCCACCGGTGTGCTGGCTGGAAATATTTTTTAGGAAACAAATCTTTTATTCAAGTTCATTAGTGCAGCATTGATTTTCACTCTAGGTGGTGCACCAGAAGCGTTATTTAATATTTATGAATAAACCCTTACAGAGGCCTCTTGAACGAGATTTAGAAAGAAAGGAAATCATTCTGAGCACAAGAAAGAAGGAATAACAGTAAAGCATGATTATGAACAACTATAGAGGCTTAAGAAAGCGAGAGAGACAGAAGAACTAAGACAACAGATCAGGAAGGAGAGATAGCAGGGATGGATTTGCATTTATTATATAGCATTTTAGAGTTTTGTAAATGCTGACAAGATCTTTGTTTTTATGAAAATGCATAGCAAGATTTTCTTGTGAAAGTCAACTTAAATGCAAATTTAGTAAACTTTGTTCAAAGTATGCATTAGCATGCTTGTGGTACACATTCATGAAAACAAGCAATGTAAAGCATACAATAATATATTGTTTTAAGTAATTGTAGTAGGTGAATGAAACAAAATTCTAGCATGCAAACATCTTACAGGACAAAAAATGATTTTGACTTTAATTTTGACTTATTTTGAGTTTGATTTTTGGCTCGTCTGCATTTGTAACATTATTTAAGAACATGGGGCATCCAGGTTGTCTTTAGATAACAATGGTATATATAACAATATTTTTTTGGAGAGCAGTGTTGTCCATATGTTCCCAAAACCAAAATGTGGGAGGGAGCACTATGGTTTGGGGCAGCTTTGGTGCTTCAGGGTCTGAAAAGCTTAAATAAATTTTACAGGAGAATGTCAGTGCAACTGTCCGTTACCTGGAGCTTAATAAATGTTGACCGATGCAACAAGACTATGAACCAAAACATACAAATAACTGAACAACAGCATTGGTTAAAATGAAGAAAAAGTTGAATGTTTTATAACAACCATTTCAGAATCCAGAACACAATTAAGATGCTATGGCACATAAAGAACATATTTCATGCAAGAAATCCTAGAAATGTTGATGTACTGAGACATTGTTGTAATGCGTAATTTCTCATCAAGTCTGAAAGCAGCTACAGGAAGAAATTTGATAGATATTATTTGTCCTAAAGGAGGTTATACCAGTTAATGATTTGGAGGTTCATTTGGAGGTTACAATAGGACATATTCCTGACTTACAGTACCGGGATTCCTGGTTCTTGGTCTGAGTCAGTTTCTTCAGGTTCTCCAGTTTTTCCCCACCCTCCAAAAACCTCCTGGTAGGGCAATTAGCTAAGATACACTATCTGATGCCCCTGTGCACAAAGCCAACTCCATGGAGACATGGTTTGTCAAGATTGGAGTGGAACAACCTGTGTGTCTGGCACAGAGCGCTAAGCTTAACCCTAATGAACACCTTCGGGATGAACTGGAACATCGACTGAACCCCCGACCTCCTCACCCAACACCAGTGCCTGACCTCGCTAATGCTCTTGTAGCTGAATGAACACAAATCCCCACAGCCACGCTCCAACATCTAGTGGAAAGTCTTCCCATAAGAATGGAAATTATTATGGTAGCAAAGGGGCATAAAAGCACATATGAGTGTGATGGTCAGGTGTCCACATACCTTTGGCTATATAGAGTAAGTTGTGAAATAGTGTGTGGAGGAATGCCAACATCACACACAGTGCTCCAAGGATAGACTCTGGATCCACTACAACCCTGAAAAGAGGAAAGCAGATTCTGAAGATATAGAAGGATCATCCCACAATTTAAGGATTCAAAATCAACATTATGGCATAATGTTAGGTGATATTCATTTGCATTTCAGTTTTGTTTACTTTTCTGGGGGAAATTTGCTTAATTTTGCATTCGTAAGTTTTTTCCTTTTACAATGTTTAAAAATTGCATTTTGAAATTGATTTTAAGACAGATTTTAATTTTCTTGTAATGCTCCTTAGCTGAATATATAAAGTCAGATCAGCCAAATAGGAAGTGAAAAACAGCACAAATCATTGATGAGGCTGACTCTTATGAAGGGTGTGTAATAGCTCATGCTATCAGTGACTTAGTTTTCTGGCTGATGTACTCAGTAATGTGTTAAGAAGCCTTTGCTACAGGCCTGTCTTTCATCATCAACCCCAGAAGCCTGAGAGAGACGGCAGCAACAGTTTTATCTTCATCTGGTCACTTCATGGTGATAGATCAGTGGTCATATCGTGTAAGCGCAGGCCCTCTTCTGAGAGGAGAACAATAACTTGGCTCATCTCTCATTGATTAAGAGGCTTCTCTGTTTACCGTGGTTAACTATGACAAATATGGAGCAGCCTTGCCTCAATTCAACAGTTCTCTGCCCGTCTGCTCAGCCATGCAGCCAAGTGCACTTCATTTATTTCATATGCCAGTAGGTGCCAAAATCTGTGAGCTTGCATTCTTTAAGTAAGATTAGTTCAGTGTATCCTGATGAGTCAAGTGTAATTTCTCAGCAGTAAGATGAAGATGAAATATGCACTGCAAAAAAAGCAAGGGAAAAAAAATGACTGGGTCAGAGCATCTCCAAGGGCAGGTCTTGTGGGGGTGTTTCCGGTATGTAGTGGTTAGTACCTACCAAAAGTGGTCTAAGGAAGGACAACTGGATCGGACAACCGATCCCACAGAAGAGCTGCTGTAGCACAAATTGCTGAAAAAGTTAGTGCTGGCTGTGATAGAAAGGTATAAGAACAAACACTGTGTATGGGGCTGCATAGCTGCAGACTGATCAGAGTGCCCATGCTGAGCCCTAAGCACTTACAATAAGCATGTGAGCATCGTAACTGGACCATAGAGCTATGGAAGTAGGTGGCATGGTCTGATGAATCATGTTCTCTTTTACATTATGTGGACTGCTGTGTGCATGTGCATCACTTACCTGGGGAAGACATGGGACTAGGATGCACTATGGGAAGAAGGCAAGCCAGTGGAGGCAGAGTGCTCTCTTGGGTCCTGGCATTCAAGTGAATGTTACTTTGACACATACCACCTACTTAAACATTGCTGCAGACTGAGTACACCCCTCATGGCAACAGCATTCCCTAATGTCAGTGGCCTCTTTCAGCAGGATAATGCACCAAATTGTTCAAGAACAGTTTAAGGACAGTGACAAAGAGTTCAAGGTGTTGACTTGGCCTCCAAATTGCCTAGATCTCAAGCTGCTCAGGCATCTGAGAGCTGTACAAGACAAACAAATCTGATCCATGGAGGCTTCACCCGACAACCTGCAGGACCTAAAGGTTTTGCTGCTAATGACTTGGTACCAGATACCACAGCACAACTTCAGAGGTCTTGTGGAGTCCATGTCTCAATGGGTCAGAGCTGTTTTTTAATGTTATGGCTGATAGTAAAATCAAATAAACATGAACAGACAAACTAATCCAGGACTGAACAAAGCACAGGTGAACACAATCCAGAGACAGAGAGTGGAGACAGGACCAAAACAGAAACTTAGTCAATTAAAGGACATGACATGAAAACTAAACAACATAAGAGGGGGATTTGTGACAATACGGTTCCTGTATTAAATAAATAAATCCTAATCCTAATATTGGGTTTAGACTTTATCTTAACTTTGAATAAGAGGACTGAAAGTGAATAAACACTCCTCAGAAGGCTCAGAAATCGTTTCTTATTGGACATTGACTTGCGAATGGGCTCACTTGTCTTTACATCCATGTAAAAGGCTGTAAATGGCATGTCTTCATTTCCAACTCGCAAAATTGCTCTTTATTCTTTCTTCAGCCTTTTCATCCATCGAACAGTGATTTCATCTGGAGAGAAATTGCTGTCTTTATGAAGTGTCCTGTTGTGAAAACTGCCTTTAATTTTGAGCAGTGAGCTGTGATCACTGTAAGTCCTCTTCTCTGGGAGCCTTTTTTGTTAAGTAAGAGGAGAATAAGCTGTTATCCCATTGTAGAACTCAGAGGGGTTTTCTTTTACAAATGGGAAATGTACAACGTCAAGTTTCATATCAAATTATATCTCAGCAGCTTTTCCACAGAAATTCACCTTGCAGAGTTGTGAGAGTGCCAAAGTTAGATGTATTTCCAAAGGCAGTGCTGCAGAAATGCAATAAGAGACAAGACAAGGGCCACGTGATTTAAATAATGGGATGTTAAAGATTCTTATGCTTTGGAAAATGCTGACAGATTGCACTTAAATTATGCCACAAGTGATGTTAAAACACAATCAGCTCCTTTAAGGTTATTTTACAGTGGCTTATCATCTTGATCTCATTTACATGTTCATTAATAGCTATGCTCGAAATCTGAAATTAGCGGCTCTAATGGATTTAATCATAAGATCTTAAGTAATCTCTAAAGTGTAAAGAAACTAAATTCCTCTAAAGGTTCTATGTTTAACCTACATATTAGGGTTTCTTCTTTAGAACTGACTCCATGTGGAACACTTTTATAAAGCTAGAAATGATAACTAATCAAAGAAAGCTTGGGACATAGAATTTTAATTACTGACTTACATCATAAAGAATACACCATAAGAATCAGTACATTTTCTAGAACCGGTCATTTTATTCAACACAATGTTACGCCACTCAACCGATCCATAGTAACTAAATATAATAAAAGTCATAGCCGTGAAGTTAAAGTTCTGGGATAGTGACTGGAAGGTTGTGAATTTAATTTAAAGCCTATAAATAAAATAGTGTTTTAGAGCTGTTGGACACAAGCACACTAGCAAATATCAACAATTGTTGAGCATGGCACATTATGGATTCTAAGATCACAACTCACAACCAAAAATTGCTACAAAATTGGGAAACAAAAATCAAATCATATCATATCAAAATCATAAAGCATGCTTCTTCACCATCCTGCTGACTTTATGTCTGTGTAGCAATTACACAGACAGGGCCTTTCATGTGTGATAGTGTTTCATATTAATACGCCTTGGGAATAAGGAGTTAAAGGGTAATATTTTCCTTTAGGCCTTCCTTTTCTCCACATGGCTTAAAAGTGTGTGATTATTATACTTTTTATACCATTTTTATAGTTTATAATATATAAAGCACAGGCCAAACAGAATGTTTGGAGTGAATTTCATCATACCAGAACGGGGAAAAAAGTTAATATCAAAAACAGCGGTTCTTGAAAGTTTGTGAACCCTTTAGAATTTTCTATATTTCTGCATAAATATGGCTTAAAACATTGTCGGATTTTCACACGAGTGCTAAATATACACTATATTGCCAAAAGTATTCACTCACCCATCGAAATAATTACATTCAGGTGTTTCAATCACTTCCATGGCCACAGGTGTATAACTTCAAGCACCTCGGCATGCAGACCGCTTCTACAAACATTAGTGAAAGAATGGGTCGCTCTCAGGAGCTCAGTGAATTCCAG
>JAQMYM010000035.1:24774791-24787356 GCA_030014255.1 Parauchenoglanis ngamensis
CCCGAAGATGCTGGGATTGGCTCCAGCTTCCCCGCGACCCAGACGGATAAAGCTGTATAGATAATGGATGGATGGATGGATGGATGGAGAAGAAGAAGAATGCCTTTTATTGTCACTATACACATTTACAATGAGATTAAAAGCAACTCCTTCAGCGCACACATATATGTATATTTATTTTAATTATTACCACTTTTACTAATGTTTTCTTGTGCCAATCTGAGCAACTGTCAACTAAAATTCCTTGCAACTGATATCTTACTTGGCTAATTAAATGAACTCTGTATTTCCAATAGAGAGCCAAACAAGGCCTAAATACTTATGGCCCTGGGACTGTGCCAATAAACCTCACCCCTTTAATCATGTAGAAGAAGTGATTTGTGGAACATCTGTTCCCAGCAAAAGCCTGTTAGGAATGTAGTAGAGAGAATGACTGCAGTGCTAATGGCTGTTTGGACACAGATTAGAGCGAACATGTGAGACTGTACAACTAATTTAGTCTTGAATAAAAGCTGAATTCGTCCACGGAGAAGCAATAAGTACAGAGGTGTGAGTTTAGACTCACTCTGCTGAGAAGATTATAATCATGATTAAAGTTTATGGGTTTGGAAAGTGAGTGATGTGGAGGAGCAAAAACTGACCTCCCTTGTGGTGATAACTATAGCAACAGTAACTTTGCTATGCCTGTCTATACGTGAATAATTACAGGATTATAGTCTCTTTCCCAGCCACCTGTAAATAATGCACACATGCTCTGATGATGATGATGGTGATGACGATGACGAGGCCCTTTATGTTGTCTGAATGCAGTCATGATTGCTGACGTGTAGCAGCTGTGTGTGTGTGTGTGTGTGTGTGTGTGTGTGTGTGTGTGTATACATGTACAGGAGGAATATCCAGGTCTCGATTTTCTGTGCTAAGTGAAGAGGTACCAGGTGTCAAGAACAGAGACTCTCAAAATGAGAGAATCAGTGTGAGGGAGAGAGAGTGCACATCAGGATTTAGACCTCAGAACTATCTTTGTGCACCTGTATTTGAGTTTGAGATTCTGACCTTGAACGCAAGTGAAATTTTATTTGTGATTCTTACAGTGTTGGGGAGCGGTATTAAATCCAATGCCAATCTGAGCCTTTGTTGAAATACAGTATGCTCTACTTACACATACAGTATTTAGGAGACACCCTTATTCAGAGAAACGTACAGAAGTGAAAGGTACGTTTTAATGTACAGTGCCCTCCACAATTATTGTAAAATTTAGCAAGATTTAAGATGGACTACATCTTAAAAGTTTCTACACACACAATCAACACATAAATGTAGAATTTAAACAGATACATTGTGTTCATAATAATATCCAGGGGTACCAATAATGGTGACATGTCTTCTTGTGTTGAAAATTATTATTTCTTGAGGAGGGAATTGTTTTTCCCTGAATAAATTTGGAGGTTGGATTTTTTTTTTTTAAATTTCAGTGAGAGGATGCTACTTTAGCAAAAGTTGGATTTTTTATTCTAACCCCTTTCAAGGGGTGCCAATAATTGTGGAGGGCACTTTTTATGATTGAGCATTTAAGGGTTAAGGGCCTTGCTCAAGGGCCCAGTAATGGCAGCTTGACAATACTGGGATTTGAACTCTCAACCTTCCCATTAGTAGTCCAATGTTAATGACCTTAATGTTAAAGGGGTTAAAGAGGTTAATCACACAACCCCAACCTTGTCCCCTACCTTGAACACCTTCAGTTATAAACCACAGCGCTGGACTGCAAAACTTTTATCAGTGCCTCCTGAAAGGATGGCATTTTCACCAGGATAAAGAGTTACTTAAAGTGCTATATATTGCTCAACAATATCACCAGTAAAGGTCAAGCCTTCTTCATATTTACTCAGCAGAGCTTGTTCATGGTCTTGTCTGCTCCTCCTGAGGCATTGACCAGTTTGCCAGAAGATCACTGGGGCCACCCGAAAGCTTTTATGTATGGCTTCTCCAAACTCCTTCTATGTAGCTTTGGCTTCTGCAAATTGATAAATGGGAGCTTTCCATGAGCATTACTTGGCAAGCCTCCTTCCACTTGATGGCTTTCCCCACCCTTCCCAACATGAGTAGTGAAGTTGCCAATAACTACCCTCTCAAGTGCCTGCTTAATGTTCCCCTAGATCACTAAATGAATAGAACTGCTACAAAGGCAAAGCTCATGTATGCTAGGGAAAACTCCAACTGTGAGGCCCTCAGCCTGAGATTGGTGAATATCCCAACATCAGTGGGAACTCAGAAGTAGGAGAAAGATTTCCCTTCATCAAACAGTTTGGTAGTTGAGCCCAAACCCTGGACTGGACTATATAAGGTTGACTATATGTAATTCATAGCTTTCCATCTGACACACTATTCATACTCTTTTCCTATCACTGAAGTGGCATTCCACATTCCCATTCTGACTCCCATACTTCATCTAGTAGGTGGTAAGCCAACAAGATGTCTCCGCATTGCCATGTGGGTGGCCGAGTCAGCAGACGCTCAGTTGTGGGCACTGGCCCCAGGCCTGGCTCTGGGGTGGGACCATAAAGTAACCATAAAGTATACAGGGTACACTTTGCCTTTTTTACCTTTAATAAACATCTTTAGGATTGCTCGTTTTCTGACCTCTCCCCTCAGATCTGTTCCCTGGAAACATTAAAGGGGCCAGCTCACCCTTTCTAGAAGCCTCTGCGCTAAGTATTGAGTCATCGTTTTCAATGCTATCGATATGTCACTGACACATTTAAAAACAACCCACAATGACGTGGCAACGTCCTAGGCCACAAATTATAAATTGTTATGTCAAATAGAAGACATTTGGTCAAAGTAGTTTTAAATTCTTTCGACCGATCCATTCCATTTCCGTATATGGTTATTACGTTTGCAAACAAAATAACAAATTGTATTCTGGGAAGGGTGATCTGGCCAATAATGTTCACCAAAGTACACAAGCTCTTCCACAAAAAGAGGTCTAAGAAAGAAAGCAAGAAAGAATGAAATAGAGGGGTGAAATAATACTGTATAAACAATGAATAACTGATAAGAATTTATGAATGTAAGAGTGTAAATATGAGAGAGAGAGAGAGAGAGAGAGAATGTGAGGATGTACATGGACTTCCACTGCCCATGTGATGCAGAGAAGGAGTTGCTGATGCTGTGAATGAGGGCAGTTTAGTCTTGTATGAGGAGCAGTAATGAGTTTAATGAGTTCAGGAGCAAAGTGAAGAGCTGCACCATGATGTGAAGCAAAAATCACACTATTTACAGGAGGTCAAGCAAAAGCACATTGTGCTGATGCGGAGAAAATCAGGCTCATCACACATCACATCATCCACTTCAGGATCGATCGATGTGTATTTCTCTCTCTCTCTCTCTCTCTCTCTCTCATACTGTCCTTTTTTCTTTACTCTTACAGAATTTTAAAAACTTATGGATCTGCCTATCTGTCCATCAAAATGAACTGGGTGGCACATGGGGAACGCTCTAAGGTTCCGTAGTCTACGTGATAAGCATGAGGAAGATTGAAAGCGATTGATTTTCCTCCTGCATTGGGACAGAGAGAGGCACAGTGGTGCTGAGTTAACACACAGAGAGGCTACGACATTCTGTCAGCTATTTTACTTATTCGTTTATTGTAGACCTGAGGAGAACTGCTGGTGAGGGTATTCATATATGATGCAGTGAAAACTATGCACATTATTTTGATAATCGATTAATATGTAGATTATTCCTTCGATTAATCAATGAATCGGATAAAACACGACGAGGTATGACGAAACATTTGTATGGTATATTTTTATATTTTTATACTTATATCTTTTGGGACATGAAGGGGTCTATTCTGGCAGATTTCCCAGCACATGGGCAAATGGTGAACAGTGCAAATTACTGTGCATTGCTGCAATATGAACAACTGTCAATTTGCAGCAAAAGAAGAGGAATGCTGTCCAAAGCAATGTTCTGCACCATGAAAATGCACATCCTCATACAGCAGAAACAACAGTAGAGACAGTTCAGACATTGGGTTCGAATGTCTTCCATATTCTCCTTACAGCTCAGATTTAGAAGCGGTGATCACCTGGCTTACAGAATCTGGAATACAGAAGCTAGTTGAACGATACAACAAATGTGTCATCTTGCATGGGGACCATGTGGAGAAGTTGGATGTTCCATTGCTTGGCCCCACAAAGTAACACATCGTATGAAGGAATCAGTATTCAGTACAGAATGTAAACAATGTTTATTGTGGAAACTGTAATATAGTAAAAACAGAACTCAAAAAATAGATATGCCAGCAACTTTAACATTGCTTCCTTTTCAAAACAAATGTTATATGGTGCATCTTCGATCTAACTTTCTTCATCCTCCATGTCTGTTTTCTGTTTTTAATCTACTGTAGTGATGGTTAACACACTGTTATGCTACCTAGCGAGCGCACTCAGTATGCTGTTTGGCAGTGCAATTGTGCACACAATTATTAGTGTTAAAAATTTGTTTGTCACAAATTGCTGTGTGCCATGGAGTTTTTGCCCTGTTAAAGAGGGTTGTCATGTAATTCCCTCTTGCGCCAGGCATTGTGCTTGCAGCTGAGCAGCTCACAGCATGTGAGGTTAGAGAAGTGTGTTTGGGACCGAAAGGATCTTCTCTGGATGGGTGGGAAGAATGTGTGGGTGAGGGGACTGAATGAACAGCACTTTCCCTTCCCTCTTCATCCACGGCTGTGTGTGTTCACCGCTAGGATGGGTTAAAGTTGATAGTTGATAATTTGAGTTGATAGTTGACAAAAAGTTGATAATTTTGACAGTTATTTTTATAATCAAATTTTACAGGTTTCATTGGTTTGTTGTTGCAGCCCTACTACAAATTTTCCTGAACTGAAATGTGATTCTCTTTCATATGCACCTCAAACTTCAAGTACTAGCATTTAAAGCTTATATTTATGTCCATGTTCCTAAGGTTTTTTTTAGCTCTGCAGCAACTCGATCAAAGCGTGTGAATAAATAACAATAAAAATAAAAATAAAGTGTGAATAAATCACACTTAGCAAGCGAGGTTTTAGACATCTTTAGACAGACTGCCTCCTTATATCGCTACATTGATATCCAGTGGGTTTTCCCAGACTACCACACACATATCGACAGGGGTATGTGTCCATGTGGGTTTCTTCCAGGTTCTCTGGTTTCCTCCTTCTGCCATTAGGTGGATTGGGTAAAATAGCCTGCCCCTGAGATGGACGCGTGTCCCATTAAGGGTGTATTTCTGCTTTGCCTCCAGTGTTCCCAGGATAGGCTCCAGATCCACCTGACCAATTTAACTGAAGATAAACGAATGAGTAAACATATACTCTTCAATTATAGTTTTTTCATTGTTCTCGGTTGCTATCTGTCTGTTGTCAGGGTTATGTTCAAATATTGGCTCAGGTTTTGTATAGTTAATTGGACAGCCCCTTGCATGCTTAATGCGAGGGCTTCCTGACTCTACTTTGTAGCTTCTGAGGACAGATCTTCTCAGATTGCTAATGTCGTTTGTCTTGTTGTGACTGTAATTGTATTTTTTATGGCCAGATCGTTTCCTACCTGCTGTGAGCTGTGGGAGCTTTTGTAGTTGTGAGTCAGAAGTTGTAAAAGGTTGTAGAGCTCTGGTCTGGAATACAAATAAAGAAGAAATGGCCACTTTCTCTACAGAGTTTCACACACACCTGATTCCTAAGGAACCCAGGCGATATACCACAGAACCCACTGTATGAGTAATTAGTCACAGATCAGTAGCATGATTAGGGTTGATGATTTATTGCAATATAGCAATGAAAACCCAGACTAGTGTTTTAACAATAAAATGCAAAAGTATTACTTTTCACAGCGTATTCAAAATGGTCAGAGTGCACTCCTTGTTGATTTGGAAATAGATTTAACACGCATGAACAAATTAGATTTGCAAGCCCATTAGACTTTGCTTCCTTTTCTATCTTTCACTTTCAATCTCTGTAAACATGATTTCATAGTCATTTAGATTTCCATACCCTGAGAACATCGAGAGCAGGTCACAACCCTATTGAATTCCTGATTCTGACTGGTCAGAAAGTGTCGATTAATTTTGTATTTGTTGTAATGTGCTGTAGGAAATTGTTGATATGGTGAAGGAGCTTGTTTAACATTAATGGAAGGAGTCTCCAGTGTCATTATTTTGTAACCATCAGGCTTAATGCTGTATGGTTTCCTAAACAAGAAAGAAAAAATGAATATGTTTGTCATGTCCATTTTTAAATTGCAATAGTTAGCATATTGCCGTGATTTAAGAGGAGTAAAACATGTTGGGTCTGTCACTGATTATTTTCCTATAACAGCATGGCCTGTTGCCTTTTATTCCTTACTTCTGCGTATTTTCTAGACTACAGATTAACAAAGACCTGAGAAAAATGTAACCAATTAAGTGAAGAGGACTGACCCAAATGCAGTGTAAAACTTTTAAAAACCCGCAAAACTTGGTTTAGCTGCTTGGTTTATTCCTACATACAAGCTAATGTGACTTCTTGTGTTTATTGTGCTTGCTAACTGGCAAGCCAGCTAATGAGGCCACTATCTTTGTGACTCATCATGGTATTACTTTTTCAAATGCAAAACAATTTGCGCAACTGTATTTGTAGAAAATGTTATACAGTTTAAGTTTAGGGCTAATGGCAGGATTAGCAACAGCTTTAATTTAACCCATGTTTCTCAGTTTCTCATGACATCAAATTTCAAAATTGCACTTGCTACCAAGAATAAGGGAATGTTAAAGTCGGTGCTGTACCACAGGGTAGCAGCTCCACCGGCTGTCCAGTTGTTCAGAGCACAGGGTCATGTGTTCCCATTAATCCATCATCACACTCATTACACACTATTAATGACCAGTCATGTACCATGGAGCAGTGTTTATAAATGAACATTTCCTGCTCATTAGAGCCTTCAGCAGTGACAAACTGTGAGCCATTAGTGAACTCTAAATTCTGCTAATGAAACATGCTGCACTGCCAGTGTGTTCACCTCAACATATACCTGTACTAATAATGATACAAATCCAAACACAAACAACCAAAGCAGAGATCAACCAAAGAAGAGATTTCTTTTAAAATAAATTTTTTCATTACACTTTACTAGGGAGTCATTTATTACTGCCTGTTATTCCTCAACAGTGTTATAACAGTTATATTAGGAAAACAAAATATACAAAAAAGTGCAGGGTTTTATTAAATTAGCCAGGGTAAACCAACCAGGTCAAGGTCAAGGCACAGATCAGAATGCACAGGCAGCTAAAGGGTCAGACGATCTGTAAACAGGCTGCACTTGGTAAGGACTAAAACTAAAATGAGGCCAGAAGTCAAAAACCAATGGTGGAAGACAAATACTGTAAGGCAAATCAAATTTATTAGCTAGCCCATTGGGCAAATGAAAGCTTCAGTTGTGCTGAACAGACTTGTAATTTGGTTGCCTAGAAACTGACTTGGATAAAATGTCATAACTAAGATAAACTAAGCAGACTAGCTAGAGAGTCAAGTGCATTAATGCAAATAAAAGGAACTTATCCTAAGATTTTTATCCTCTTCTGGGGGAATTTTGTAATGCAGAACTTTATTTGTGACCTTGATGTTTATTCCCTTGACTATGAGATGTAAAATCTATTATTTGAGTCTTATGTTTCCTGTTGATTATTGTTACCTTATACTGAAAAGACTGTCTGGTATGCATGGTAATTAAACATTTTCTGGGTGTTGCATCTACTTGTCTTCCAGACAACTATGAATTAAAACAAAAAAAGTCTGGACATGAAATCCGCTATTCCCAGACACCCAAGCTACTTATTTGTGCACCTCTAAACAACACTATTGCAAGATTTTGCGAGTCATTTGCGAGTCTAGTGTATTTAAAGCGAGTGTGCTTATGTGTGTATGATGAGAAGTCTGGAGCTTGTGAATAGGAATATGTGTCATGTCATTGGTGACTTGATATGGTTGTAAACATTGTTAAAATATGTATAGATAAAATATATATTACCAAAACGGGAATCATCATCATTTCGGCTGACTTTGAAGCTGTATTTCCAGCTAAAATGACACCTCAGACAACTGGAATATTGTTCGCTCTGGTTCATGTTTAATTTTTTTGGAGAACCAAACTGGGAAGCCTAGGAGCCCGGCTGCTGTGGCCAACCACAGTGCACTCTCCTGGGCTTGCCTTTTCACCTCACTCTCATTGTAAGCAAATGTTCATGGACTAGTATACAACAGAGTCACAAAGAGCCAAAAAATCAGCAGTTTTTACATAGTGTGTACATTGACAGCTGTATATTCTATGCATACTGATATAGGTTACTGTTTCCCGTTTTGGACGCCATATTGGTAACTCCATGAATGCACAGATCATATAACAGACAACCAAGGAACCACTCTCTATATTTTAACTCTGTGGTTGTTGGCTGGCTGAGGATTATGGGAAGTGTAGTTGATGGTTTCACTGGTTTCTTGGTCTGATCATGATTTCCAGATCAAATAATCTTTGTGATTAAATCTTGTGTTGCTTGCTTGTTTATTTAATTGCTACAGAAATGATGGATTGACTATCAAATATTATTTTTCTTGTTGTTCATGATGCCTACCATGCACATTAATCATTCTGAAAATATTCCCATGTGGGTCCTCCAGGGCAGAAGGCTGCTCATATTGATGACATTCAAAGACAAATGTGAGACATAAACAGAAAGAGCCAAAAATTAGACCTGAGACTATAATGACTTATAATGATTATGGTCAACTCCCATTAACAAAGTGGTTAATAAGCATAATTAGAAACACCTTGGATAGAAAACGCCTGCTTGTGCTGCCTGATTAATGTAAATTGTCTCATTAATCACCATGAGTTTCAAAAACTGGCATTATGTATAAAGGATGTGCTATAGTAATGATTTATTGGCACAGTTAAATTCCTGCCACTTCTGTCACACAGAAGTTTTAAACATATCTTTTCTATTTTGCATGTAATAATTGCACCAGTTGAGATGGCATATTTTTAAGGAATATGTTTCCTAATGGACCTTATGTTTGACTCCTGTCACACAGACAAATGAAGCATTCGTGCTTTGTATGGAAACTTAAGTTCAGCTTTACCAACTTGAAGGTAGAGGCATAGTTCTTGTATGAACCATCAAAATTATCCTTTTAAATCCTTTTAGATGAATTGGAATGATGGCTGCATACCAGGCTTTTTCTCCCAACATCAGTACCTGACCTCTTGCACTCTTGTAGCTGAATAGGTAAATCCCACAACCACATTCCAAAATCTAGTGGAAAGCCTTCTCGAATGAGTGAACTTTCTTCCTGCGTGGATGAGATTGATCAAACTTTTTGCAGGAATGGACAGGATTAGTCAAACTTTCTCCAGGAGAGGATAGGCTTGGTCAAACTTTCTGTATAAGTGGGCAGGATTGGTCAAACCTTTCTGTGAAAGGGACTAAATTGGTCAAATTTTCTGCATGAGTCGATGGGATTGGTCAAATATTCTGTCTGAGGTGATAGGATTGATCAAACCTTCTGCAGGATCAAGGGGGATCGGTCAAACTTTCTACAAAAGTGGGAGGAGCTGGGCAAACTTTCTATGTGAGGGGACAGGTTGATCAAACCTTTTCCAGGAGATGATAGGCTTGGTCAAACTTTCTGTAGAAGTGGGCAGGATTGGTCATACCTTTCTGTGAAAGGAACTAAATTGGTCAAATTTTCTGCATGAATCAACGGGATTGGTCAAATATTCTGTCTGAGGTGACAGAATTGATCAAACCTGCAGAATTAAGGGGGATTGGTCAAACTTTCTACAGAAGTGGGAGGAGCTGGTCAAACTTTCAGTGTGAGGGGACAGGTTGATCAAACCTCTTCCAGGAGAGGTTGGGAATGGTGACTATTTATGCAGGATTGTAAAGGACTGGGGTGGCATGGTTTTTCAGTGATTGGCAGTGTCACCTCACAGCAAGCAGGTTTAGCTTTTCTATTTTGCATATTCTCCTCATGCCTGCATGGATATTTTTCAGGTTCTCTGGTTAAATCCCAATGACATTCAGATTAGGGCAACTGGCTACTCATATGTCAATGTTATTGTGAATGGTTGTTCGTCTTTATGTCAGCCCTGCAATAGACTGGTGACCTGTCCAAGGTGTACCGCCTCTTGCCTGAAGCCAGCTAGGATCGGCTCCAGCTTCCCCACAACCCTGACAGATAAGTGGTATAAATAATGCATGGACAGATAGATGAATGTACAGGATTTATAATTATTTTTTAGGACTGGGTGAGATTTGACTTTCAACAGGGAACAAGATTGGTCAAACTTGGCATATTAAGACTAGACAGACTTACTACAAGCATGGGCAGGATTGGTCAGACATTCTATGTGCGATTTTCTACAGGAAAACTCTAAAGTAGCAGTCAATGGTCTTTTCTGCTAAAACAGGCTGAAATGGTCAATTGTTTGCAGGGTGTTGGTGGAACTGGTCAAACTCTGCAGAAGTGGGTAAAGTTGCTCAAAACCTCTGCCAGAGGGCCAGGATTGGTCAAACTTTCTGCAGGAGTGGGTATGATGGGTCATACAACTAAAGACCTACCTCTTTCATAAGTACTTGGACTAGTAGTTTCAGAATTTATTCTTCACTTAAAAAGACTTTCTGCATGCTTTCTTATGTATTACATGCCAACAGAGTTTTTAGCATGGTGGTATTCTTAGCCCAGGTCCTAGTGAACCAGTATCAGAATGTGTTTACTGATAGAGACTACCAAGCACTTAGGTAAGGCGGTCTGGATCAGGACGTCTGCCAAATGCCGTGATTTTAAATGTAAATGTAAATTTATTCTCTCCAAATGTGGCTGCAGATGAGATTTAAACTGGCAATACAAGGCAGATACTCAAATCTTATTTTGTGGAACGTCACACTGATTTTGACTTGGTCTTGATTAAACTAGTCCATGTCTATTAGAAACCAGTTATTACCAGAATTACAGATTTTTCTATACTATACTAACTAATCCAGTCATCAAACAGATCAATCTGAGATGGTTAGGGCAGTTAAATTGGACCATTTCTTCCCCTTCACTTTACACTAGCTGACAAACAATTCAATTGATATTTGGCCAGATTCTGAACACCAATACTTTTATACTTTTATATTCAGTGGTTCCAGATACTCACATATTTATAACCACAGACTTATTAGTTTCTATATAATTTAAATTAGGAACTGAATATTACACTTTAGGAAAAATAACTGAATAAAAAATTAGAAACGTGATCTTATTTTCCCCCATATACACTAAGATTCAAAGTACGCATAGGAGCACCCATTGAACTGGCAGCTGTTTAGTTCAATCATCTGTTATATTTAAAAAAAGAAAAGATCTGTAAAGGACTATTGACTTCTAGGGGAGAAAAAAGCAATCGTACCATAAAAGATGGTGGATAGTGTTCCTTTTCTCTCTCAGGAAACCATCTATCTTGGGGCATAGTGGCCTTTATACCAAAGATAGAGCAAAGGATTAAGTAAGACCTGAGTGTAGCCAGTGTGATCCATGATTGTCCACCAGTTACTTCCACACTATTTTTTATTATCAGCTCCAGAACATCCTAAAATGGTGTCATTTCTTCACTGAGAGAAGGTTTGACCTTCATGCTTTGTGTCAATCAAATCCAGCACTTGGAAAGTTCAATAAGACCATCAGGGTTCAATCTATCAATAATATGACTGTCTTGGTTTGTGGCTTTTATAATGGATGTTCAGAGAGCAGACTCAGTGGAGAGAGAAAACACTTTGCACTTTGTGCTGTCTCCTGAGGGACAGCTAAGTTAAAGCCAAAGTTTCTAAAATAAATTATGACCTTTTCAGGTCTTTCTCACTGCCGCTAACTCCATTAGTACAAAGCTGCTACATTTGGTCTAAATTTGGCCTCAGCACTTCAGCTCAGACTTACCTGCAATTATTAATCAATTATTGGCTAGCAATGGCCACGTAACCTGGCGGAGGAAAGTAGAAGACAGGATAGGTAGAAAAGGCAAGAAATGAACATTACAGAACAGGACAGGACAGGAATGGGAAGGAAAGGAAATCACAGGACAAGACAGGAGATGAAAGGAATGGAAAATAAAGAAACTTAAATTAAATGAAAATGAAGACCATTCCAAGGGTACTAGTTGGAATTATGAGTTGAAGAAGCAATTACTACTTTGGCCAATATCAGAAAATCTGAGTTAGGAGTTTTAGTCAAATGCGGCAATACCACTGGCTTCACGACCAGCAAGTAATGAAACAGTATTGTAGGTACTGAAGGAAAACCATTAACCAAAGTGAAAACAGATCAACCTGTCAAGGAAAGAAGATTAAATTTATTTAAGTCAGAATTTGAATTTAATGTAATTACATGTTAATTATAAAGATCATTTAGGGCAAGTCATTTAGGATGTTATTTTTTGTTAGTGGAATTTCTTTCCTTCTTAATGCATTTGAGAGCAACAGTAAATAGTAAATGATAAAAATACAGTAAACAGCC